>QNUK01000090.1:847500-1030000 GCA_013621035.1 Clarias magur | reverse complement strand
TTGCCTCTGAACTGTCTGTGTTGTTTCATGGCTAACCATTTACCAAAAAAACCTTTTTAACACTCTCCTAGAGCCAGCATGAGTGACCAATAAGTGACAGGTCTGTTGTGCCCCTAATAATTTTTTCTAAATGTGGGAAGCTCAGTTTATCTCAGTCTTTAATCTTTGTGTTTCTGGATCCTGTCACCCAAGTAAACGACCTGTTTTGCGGTTGTGTCCACATTATGCTTTTGTTCTTGTGCTCTCTCTCTCTCTCCCCTAATTTTCCCCTCTTTTTCTCTCTCTCTCTCTCTCTCTCTCTCTCTCTCTCTCTCTCTCTCTCTTTCGGCTTTATAAATAGCCTGAGTGATGCAGCTGTAATAACATCTCTACTGCTGGATTTCCATTTATCCTCCTTCTTAAGTGGAAGGGGTGTGATTGTAGGCTCGTTTAAAGGGAACGTTGGTTTGGGGCCTCCTGCGGTTTTTAACGACCGTAGTGGCAATACACACACATTTTCCTGCCACCCTGTGATGGATGCCATCCCAATTTTAGCGGTGCTTCTCATCACCAATGCATTAATGAATAACCATCAAAGTCTTTTGTAATATTACTGTTCAGAAATCATTATTCACCTGTCAGGGACAGAGTGGAATATTAGTAATGGGGGGAAAACTAATTAAATGTACTGTAGCAAGAGGGCTGTTTAAGATATGTTAACGGCTGTGAATTTTTAACCCAGAGCCTCTTTTTAAAAATTTTTTTTTTAGTCTTCCTGTTTCACTTTTTTGCTAACAGGTAAAATGGAAGCTGTAGCAGTTTAGTAATAGACATGTCTATAACATTAAACATATTTAATATTTTAGTTTAATATTTAAAGGGAGAATTGTACTGTGAAAGTTATCCCAATGATCATATAGATTCTGTATAATTTGTGTCATTTATTTTTTTTAGAGATGCTACAGGACAAAATATAAATTTACATTTGCATCTATATTGTATCATAGAAACCACACGTTTCATAGTACACTACTGTCTATACTGTAAGTGCATTAGTGTAGCAGGGTCTCTCCATATTTTTTTGTTGGGTTTATAAATGGTTTTTGCAATACCTTCACCTACTGGACTGGAGTGTGGAGGAAAATCATCACTTAGTAAAGTGTACTCTCATAAATGCATGTTATTCTGGGCAATCAAAAGTCCCGGGTTGACTTGAACACCCCAATATATTACAATAAAATCTTCACAGATTTTAAAGCATATAAGACTTTTACAAAAATCTACTTAACAAAAAGTCACAAACGGGTTATATTTTCATAGTGTTATAAAACAAAACTTCTAACGTCATGTACTACAGCGAAAGAAATGTGGTTTTATTTTATATTTATATGGCAGAGGTAAAAACAGTTCTTTATCCAAGATGTTGTAAATATATTAACAGCTAATAAATAAAATGAATTCACATTGGAGAAAACTGGAAATAAAAATAAATGTGCCCAAAATAAAGGAGATTAAGAGAGCAAAATAAAAGATAAAATCTTGTTAAAATAAAAGATAAAAACAGTGTTTTTTCTGAAAAAGCGGCACAAATTCTATATTTCTGTAAGAGCACATGATATTTTGTTTAATAAACAGTAAAACATTATAATTTATATTATATTATTATAATTATATTATTATAACACTTTTTGTTAAGCTTTTCTGGAAACCTCTTTTCCGAGAATGTGTCCAGTGGATAGAAATAGAAAAATGAAGCTTTTTAAAATGTCATTTAGAGCATTGGTTTTATTGAGTATGCAAATAAACGCACATTTAATTGGATTTCTATACATCAATACAAATTGTTGAAGGCGGCTGACATTTAAAGAATTTCAGCAGTCGACTTGCAAAGACTGGCCCTTCAAAATGGCCTTTTAGAAAAAAAAATGTAGGTATACAAATGAAAATCCTTTCTCAAACAACATCCTTTCATCTTGATTTTGTTGCTTTCATCTTGATAATTCATGACTCTGTAATGCATCTTTAATGCTATCTATACAGTAGATTACTTGTGTTTATTGTGATATAGGCATGCACGTACTTAGGAATAGCTGCAGTTACCAGAAAACTGCCACTGTTTGTACACTTTCATCTCCTTCAGTGTTTATGGTTGTTTATTCTTTTAGGTTGTTTACTGTTTACATGGTCAGAGCAGCTGTGTTTATCATGGCCTGCTTTTCCTGGAGGTTGTGTGCATCTGTTGCATAAACCGTAGTTACGGTTTGTAGAACCTGGAACACTGTGAGTGTAAAAAGCGGAAATGTGTTCTTTTTGTCAGTTCTTGTAGTGTCTGTTTCATAGTTCAGGTGGACAGAACAAGAAGTGAGATTTCTGCATTATTTTATACTGCTGACAAATGAAAGCGAAAATGTGGCACTGTTAAACTGTGCGAGTGTATTTATTTATTTATTTATTTATTTATATGTTGCATTTTGCATTTTGAACAAGAACACCCTTTAAAATCACCTTTATCCTATTACAAACCTTTTCAATCCTGATGGAAGTGATCTCTTCCAGGATGGCTCCGCCCAGATCTACGTGGTACAAGTGTTCATTGAATGCATTGCTAAATGTGAAATATTTGTAACTCGTACATATAACTCATCTTACATTCACTAGATCTCAACCCAACTGAACACCTACGTATGGGAGATTTTGGAGTGGCTCTGTGGTCATTATTAAAACACATTTTGAAAGAATAGTGATCATCACTCCAGGACACTCCGTAAAATTATTGGCCTCAACTTACTAACACCCTTTCTTTTCTTTTTTTATCTTGTAAAAATACATGCACAATATGCATAGTGTTAAGGAATCCAGCTGTGCTTTTCTTATTTCCTGTTAATACTGTATCCTAGATCTGGAACTCTGCATCTTAGATCATTCCACAGTGCAGAAGAAGTCTCAATTCTAATTGGTCATGAGTTTTTGATTAATTTTCTTTAAAAGAAAAAGCATCTCTTGGCTGTAATTCAAATCACAGATCTGTATATATTGATGCACTCATTCTAATAGCTTCTGATTTCTGTGAAAGCAATTCATTCATAGCTTGTCTATTGGACACTCAAATAATGTATACTGATCAGACATTACATTAAAAGCCTCATGTTGTTTAGGTCAGTTGTTTAAGTATTAGCTGTTAAACATCTGTCAGTGGTTGTAGTTTTAGAGTTAGATTTTTTTAATATAAGAAAGAAAATGTCGGATTTTTAATATTATGATGTTTCGATAAAGAAATGTTTAATTTAGGTAGGCTTGGGGTGGGGGGTGTTGGGTCTGTGCTTTGTAACAGCCAGTGATTTTTCTGACGTAAGAAAGTCTTCTGAACAGCTTCAAGACCAAATCAGAGACTGCAAATTTTCTAATTTATGGCTTCTATAAAGTAAGTGACAACAGGAACTGTTTCCCAGCCTTTCCACTTAACTAAATATAACTAGTACTCGATTATTCTTTGTCTCACCCGTTCTTGATACCAGGACATTTTGATGAGTTTTACTAGGGACAGAACCCAGATCAGCTTGAGTTGAGGGTGGAGGTACTGTACAGTATACCCCTCCTGTGAAACCAGTATAGTTTCTCCACCTATGGAACTATGCTGTTCTTCTACCCAGGCCTATTTTTATCCATGAATCCAACTTCATCAGTTGGCCCACATCTGCTTCTCATTGTGTGGAACAGCAGCCATTCCATAAAGGACAAAGTTGCTAAGGGAAAGAACAACTTTGCTGATATGAAAGTATACCTCTCTCTCTCTCTCTCTCTCTCTCTCTCTCTCTCTCTGTTATTTTCATTTTGTTTCTTGTTGGCCATGTGAATTGCTTACTTTATACTGGCTCTACTTATCATCGGGACTCATATTTGGCAGCTCACTTCAAGCACAGTAAATTAATTTCACGTTCAGGAACGTCTCCATTCACTTCCTCCACTCAGACTAAACTCATGAAGGGAAAAACAAAACTAAAAAAAAAAAACCTCATGGCGTGATTCAGCAACTTGTTGAAACTTATTCCTGAGTTCGTTCAACTGCTATAAAACTGACTGTCTTGAAACAAAGAATAAAAATTCTGGTCTGCATCAGTTTGGTATTTGCATGCTCATAAATTGCAGCTAAGAAAACTATTTGAAACCAGCACTAACGGACCAGAGTGTTACAGGGTTTCCTGTGCGAGCGGACGAATGCTTAAATAAATCTATCCAAACACTTTCGTTTTTTTATAATGGTGGAAATAAATACAGTAAATGTTGGTGTCATTGAACAGACACTTTTGGACAATTGGTTCATTTACTTTAAACTATCAGGCAGCACATCTCTGATGACTTGGAATTTATACAGGTTTTAAAAGTCAGATGTACAAGTTTATTTAAAATCCAATTTCGTATTCCATTCTAAGCGATAATTTACCAGACAGAATGACATAATTTCCGACTCTTCAGTGTTAAACAGACTGAGTGGGAAACTGGCCACTGCTACAGTATGTTCGGATTTTGTTAGCGAACATGCTAAGCAGCTAATTAAGTTGACTGAAGTATGTTTTCTTTCTCAAACATCAAACTTCATAGTGATACATTTTTTTAAACACAAATATGTCTGTATATTGATTAATCTAAAGCTAATACTTCTATATAAATTATAACTCATTTAAAGGTAAGAAGTTTGACGACGTTTCGTTCTGACATGATACGCATGGCCATGTCTACTTGACGTCCCACTGTAAACGAGGAAAAAACTGGCATTAGGGTATTTTAGTATGTTTTTTTCCCTCTTTTTTTGAAAAAAAAAAAAAGATAAAAATGAACACTATATGGACAAAAGTATTTGACCAAACCTGTTAAATATTGAATTCAGGTATTTCAGTCAGTCACCTTATGCCCAGTGAAGGGCAATCTTAACTCTTCAGCATCTATTACAATGCTATGCTTCCAACTTTGTGACAACAGTTTGGAGAACTGTTTTTTTTTTTTTTTTTTTCCCCCCCCAACATGACTGTGTCACAGTACACAAAGCAAGGACTATTGAGACATGGTCTGATGAGTTCAGTGTAGAGAGACTATACTGGCCCGCACAGAGCCCTGACCTCAGCCCCATTAGGCACCTTTGGAATGAAGTAGAACCTCCAATTTCTCATCTAACATCAGTGCCTGACTTCATAAATGCTCAACAGAATGAATGGGCACGGATTCCCACAGAAACACTCCAAAATCTTGTGGACAGCTTGTGGAAGTAGAGTGGAAGCTGTTATAACTGGAAAATGGCGACCAACTCCATATTGAAGTATGTGTATTTGCATACAATGTCATTGCAGGTTTAGACAAATACTTTTGTCCATATAGTGTACGTGCCTTAATGTGCATACGTCGTGTGTTCAGGAAATTTTGGCCAGCTTGCTACTGTTCACAAATTTGTACAAGGTATATATGGTTGCAAATTGAATGTTTTTTTGTGTGTGCGTGTGCGTGTGTGTGCGTGTGTGTGTACAAAGGCTCACTGAACCGTAACTTTAAAACTGATGTAGGTTTCATACTAAACTGTGACTTTCAAGTATTGTGACACCTGCCAACATGGTAACGCAAAAACACACTGTTCAGATAGTGACGTAACCCTAACATAAAGGTAAGTTCGACAAGCAGAAGCTACTGTACTTTAAGCAGAAGAGAGACGGTGCACAAGCCAAAAACTCAGTTTTCTCTGTCTAGTCAGTGCTGAAAATAAAATTTCTCAATATCTTTATCCTGGAAGCATTTTTTTAAAGGGCAATTTCAGGCATCTAATGCAAAAACACTTTGCACAGTGAATGAAACGTATACTGTAGAGTATCGTCCATTTTTAAACAAATGCCCATGCACTTTGTTAGCAAACGTATAGTATCAAGTCTCAGAATCACAATTTTTTTGGACATATTTCTCTCTTTTTTGGCAAGTTCACCTGTTTAAATAGGCTGTGTCAATGTATGTACACTTAGACTTTACAAACTCCTATATGAAACTGGTTATCCTTGATGGTTACACTTAAGTCTTTTGTTGAACACTGGACAGAGGAACACCTTCTTATCTTTAAATTTGCACCTGCCAGATGGAGAAAATTTGATATCTTCATGTGTAAGTAAGGCAACGTAACCATCTGACATCAGGTGACTTTTCAAGGTTTAATGATTGAAATGCTTTTCTCTTTTCATTGTCAGCCCAACAGGACAAAGAACTGCTTCTGCTGCTTAGACCAGCATGTCCTATAAAATCTATAACCTCAACTCTGGAGAGATTTTTTTCTTTTAGTTAAGCCACTATAATCATATTGCTTTCCACTTTTTTAAACTCCTACAGGTTGATCCTATGATGGGTTTGTTAATCACTCACTCAATGCTCTTCTACCTGCTCTTTCTTCTCCATGAAGTCAGACTTGTTAACGTCTAACTGATGGCCAGAATGAGCTTTGCACTGCAGTTTGAAGGTCAAACCAATATGCAATTTTCCAGTAGTGGTGTTTTTATCAGAAGACCATAATGATGTAATCATATATTACCAGGCATCGTTTGGTTTTACCTTTGCTCATAAAAGGGTTTCAATCTTTACTGTTTTTACTATTTTATAATAATAATTGCACAATAATTGAATAATATAGTATAAATATATTGAGAATTATTTATAGTTTATAAAATAACAAGGACTTATGGACCCCCCTTATCCTTAACAAGGATACTTAAGGACCCCCCCCTCCATATTGTAAATTAGTGCTTCTGGATTTTCCCATGTGTCTACAGGATGGTACGGGATCTTTGCTCCTGGGGTTTAGGTTTTGGATTCTTGGTGTTAAATGTTGGATATGCACTTAGGATGTGATGTTAAGGTTGTGCTCTGGTGTTTTAGATTTTGGTTTCTGGATTCTTTCTTATTTTGATCTCATCATGGTTATGGACTCTAGGCTTGCAAAAGCTCAAAACTGAAAATCGGATTCGTAAATCTATAAATCAGTACCTGTGATTAGGAGTGACCTAAGACAGCATTTTGGACTTAAAAATGCTTTTGGTGTTGGTTGGAGATTGAGTTCCTCCTTCTGTTTTTGGTTTTGGATTGATTTTCTATCTTTGGGCTTTTGGAATTGGGGTTATATCTTTATCAAGTTTGGGTCCTAAGCTGTTACTGTTGAATTACAACTTCAGGGTGGTTGGTGATGGGCTTTGGGTTTTAGGGTTAGGAGTTAAAATTTTGGGCTTTTGGTGGGTCTTGATTGGTACCAACTGGAAAAAAGAGAGCATTTCGGACCCATTTTAACCCAATTTGTTTCCTGGTCAGTTTCCACCCTTTTGCTTGTGCTAACTTTTCTGGCCATCCGGTGTAGACAGTGCTGCGGGTATGAGAGTGTGACTTTGAGATTGTTGTGTGGTCATTTTCAAGTTGTTAAACAGGTCTTAATGTGTTGAGTGCAGTGTGTGTGTGAGTGGGTGGTGCCGAAATGCTGATATCATTGAGTTATCCTGTGACCGGTCATGCGATCTCTGTCCATGGCTTTAGGCCATATATGCTACAAGAAACTACATATTTCACTGGAAGCTTAATATTTATCCTCAATGTAACCAATGCACACACACACACACACACAAAGATTTTGTTTCTCTGCTTGGTACTGGCTCATCAACAGATGTATTCTCATGATGATGATGTATTTCTTTCTCCATGTTGCTTTCTCTCTGAGGCCTTGTCACTTTCTCTAGTGTTGCATATCTCACATGGAGGAGAAGAGAATAAATGGATACTTGTGTACTTTTTGTGCTTTTAGAAGCAAATCACTTTCCCATATCCTGTGAGCCTGAGCTTTAATTTTTTTTTTTTTCATTTTTGTCATCTCTCTCTCTCTCTCTCTCTCTCTCTTTCTCTCTCTCTCTTTGTCTCTTTCCCTGTCCTAAAATAGCATGTTGAAAAGTGTAGCCATTGTGTGCCTAGTGCATTCAACGTCAGAACTTCAAGGCCATTTTCGGCAGCGAGTTCAAGATTTAATAGCACTTGTTCTCTCAGTCTGTCGCCCATTGACCCGACTCTTGTTGTCTCTTTAGTTCCCTGATAATTTGCCTCCTTCCATGCTGCTTTAGTTCAGCTGCTTATCCGTTTTGCTGCCATGGTGATGTGCCGAAGATTCTTGAGGGAAAAGCGCTGTTTTCAGCAGACGAGAGACAAGGCCTTTCTATATATAGGGAGTTGAATAATATGACCATGGGAATAAAGTTTACTCAAGGAAAAAAAAACACACACCCTTCTATTTTTTTCTTGACCTTTGCTTTTGCACTTAAAAAAAAAAAAGAAAATGGAACTGGTGGCAACATAAATCCCCTCTAAGACCCTCAAAGACTGTGATAGTAATATGTGCCTTACATTTTACACCTCTGAATCTTCATCTTGGCCACACCTATTCTGGCACTGTGCGTCTGTGTGTGTGCGTGCGTGCGCGTGCATGCTCGCCTGCATGGCTGCACACGATTAAAGCATTTATTTTGTACCACCTGGATTCCTTTGTAGGATCCAGTATCTTGGGGCTCAGCCAAAGCCCTCTGGGTAAGAAACATGGGGCTCTCCAAATGGAGA
This sequence comes from Clarias magur, assembly GCA_013621035.1. Lineage (NCBI taxonomy): Eukaryota > Metazoa > Chordata > Actinopteri > Siluriformes > Clariidae > Clarias > Clarias magur. Next base: position 1,021,411 of record QNUK01000090.1, on the reverse strand, counting down.
AATAACCAATTTCTTCTTTCCCCGAGTTTTTTTTTTTTTCCCCCAAACAAATGCTCAGAGATGTGATTCTATCCTTTCCAAGTCCTTAATATCTATAAACACCACCTGCGAGATATAATCTCACTCCCTCTTTATGATTTTGCTGTTGCGATTTTCTTATACTCGGTTCAGAGTTTTGGTGTCATGATTCCTTTTGGTATTCAAAGGATTTGGATACAGGATTTTGAGACCTGGGGGGGTTGGTCCCTGGGTTTGACCTTTGGTGATTGATCCCTCATGATCTTTGTGTTTTGCTGAAGTTTTCATCAAATGCACAAATCGAATAACACTGGCTGATTAAAAAAACAATCATTATGGTTATTTTCTATGCGTGTTTATTATGTTTAATAATGTATGTTTATAGCTTGTTTTAAGCTTTGGGTTCTGGATTTATAATTTTGGAATAAATTTTTTAAGTGGCCTTATTTTCGGGTGGTCTTTTGTCTTTTGGGATTGGGGTTCTAGACTTTCTGTGAATTTTTTCTTTATTATTATAATTTTTTTATTCAAGTTCATACATTATACTAAAGGTTTTCAGGTTTATTTTTTGTTTTGTTTCTGATGTTGTGTGTTAAATGTTGAGCTGATTTAGAGGTCGGCTTTAGAGGTAGTGCTCTTCTTTACCCTTTTTAAGGTTTGGTTTGTTTGCATTGTCGTTATCATGGGCTTCTGTTTTCTGTTTAAGAGACTCGTATTTGTGGCCTTGGTTTCTGGTTCAGTGAGTATGATGTCAGGACTAAGCTTATGTTTGGCTGGGTGTGGAAGGCTGGGGAGCTTTTAGTGGGACATGGGGGCAGGGAATAACGGAGGAGGGAACGAGAGAAATCAAGGGAGGGAGTCTGATCTAATCGCTCTGAGAGAGCAGCACACTCCGGGCCAAAGCACGCATGGTTTAGAGTCAGGCAGAAAGCTGCCATATTAGGAGTGAGGGAGAGAGAGAGGGGGGAGAGAGAGAGAGACGGACACTACTTTCTTTCAATCTTTCTCTTTTTCCTACTTTCTCTTTCTGTTGTTCTTTTTCTTCGTACAACTCATTGATTTTCCTTTTTTTCACAGGCTGCACTTCTTTTTTTTCCTGACGTTCTTTTACATTGCTTCATTTAGCATTTTTCCATATACTGCTAATAGTCATGTTCCTCTAGGCTACCCATATGCTACATGACACATTTATTACATGTGGTATTTTAAATGACTTAGAGTTTTAACCAAAATGAAAGCAACCTAGTATATGTATTGCAGAGGGCAATGATATTTCTTTCTATAAAGTATATGATTCTTTGCATCCTGCGATGTGTAAATGTATAGATACAGTATTACAGTACTCTGCAAAAAAAGTGTTAAGCCACCCATCGTTTCTTTATATTAAATGAAATTGAATTTAATGATGTCGATTATATTAAAGAAATAGAAACAAAGTGCCTAAAGATGCATTTTAAAATTGGTTGTTCAGGTAACAATCTTAGCAGCAGTCTCATTTCCCCTTTCATCTGTTTCAACCACTTAATGCAAGTTCAGAACAAAGGTTCAAATAAAAGCAATAATTCTAGATTTACCGGTTTGTCCCTAATCAGCAAGCCAGATGGGATGGTGGCAAGGAAAAACTCTTGAGACTACATGATGAAGAAACCTTATGAGGAATCAGAATCAAAAGGGAGCGCATACTTATTGTGTGATACCACCATGACCATAATTAAATTTCTACTATAAGTGTATATAGATCAACGGTGCAAGTGCAACTGGAAATTTCATTTTCATTTCAAGAAATTTATTTAAGCTGCGTGAAATCTAGTTTTTTTTTTTTTTTTTTTTTAGGTTACCAACTATTCAATAATGGAGACTTGGGTTTGAAGTTTTTCACGGCAATTTCAGTTCCAAAACTGAAAGAGTAATAGCAAAAACATGTATATCAAGTGCAGTCCAAAACCATCTTCATTGCCTCTGAATGTAACCATCGTCAGCAGCAGGGTTTGGGCTCCGTGTGATGAGAACTTCAAACAGAAATAAGGCATCAAACTGAATCTGGCCGGTGCAGAGAGCAGAATGAGTCAGGAGCACTATCTCAGTACCACGAGAGGCCCATATTTAGCGTGCGCACACGAGAGAGAGAGAGAGACATTATGAGGTATACTCACAGTTATGTAATGGATAAGGTCAATGTACATTTTATGCAAAGTGCAAGCAGGGTCTCTGGCACGACTAGCTATGACCGCATAACATAGATATGAAAGCACATAAAGTGGCCAGCCAGTCCACGGTCAACAAACCTGAATGAACGCATGAGATTGGATGGGGGCGACAGGATCCAAACTAATCTTCAGTACTAGATTCAAAATAGCTGGATCCTTATAAAACTCAGGCCCCAATGTCCTCTAGCTATAGTGAGCTCACTTAAGCAGAGGGGATGGATAGCGCTTTCTTCTTTCTTAACGCCGTTTCCTACGTTGCACAGCATGAGCAGTTCTAAAAGAAGGGATCGGCTGGCGTCACGTCTCGAAGGAACCACGTGATACTGTCCGCTCTCCCTGGTTAGTAGTTGTCACCTTTTTGGGAGACAGAGACATGGGAATTGGATATGACTAAATAGGGAGAAAATCAGTGCAAACGTTGAAAACAAGCGGTCAGCTGCCTTCTCAGGAGCAGGCGAAGCTATCGCATTCTTCATCTCAGGCCTTTCTTTGGAAGCTGTGACTTGATGGTGGACTGAAAATGGGTAAAAGAGGAAAAGATTTTTTTTTTATTTTATTATAATAATCCCAAAAAATTATACACCTCTTGGGTCTCTTGGATGTTTGGTAAGGAGTTACTTATTCCATCTTGTTCAAATCTGTGTTTTTTCTTTGCCTCGTCCCTCAGCCTCTCCTGATGCCATCATTATTTAGAGAAGAAACTGCAAACCAAATATAGAGGCACTGTGTTATGTTTGGGCCTCATAGTCTTAAGTGTATGTCACTGTGTGAGCATAATTTCAAACTGACTCTTGACGTCAAAGTCCGAAAACTATCAGCATGTTTTCTCATTAAATTCCATCCGAGAATGGTGTTTGACTTTGCTGTTGGTCATGTGACTATAATCGGTCACGGCGTACACCAGAATATTCAGCACAAGACGAATATAAACTTTTTTTGTACATCTGTAATGTATAGACCATAAAATGGCAACATTACCAGAAGTTAGGGAAGGTTGTGTTTCTTAGTGTGATCATCCAGTGCTTGAATTTTAATCTTGGAGCTCGCAAGTGTCAAAAACGTACCAAATCAAAGACGAGTCAACGAAATCGTAGAAATAAATTTCTTTATATTTTCAGTAGGCATTTTATCCCAGTCAGGGTTTGGTGAATCCCTCACACTGTCACACTGTGACCTTTTTTTTTTCCACGTAGTATTTGCACAGAATATGCAGAATCCATCCATAAATTCCCACAGTGAAAATTATCAGATTCAAATGTAGACACATGTGAACGCAATGATTCTGCTTTATAAAGGATTATTCACAGAATGACCCTGAATTGAACCTGAATTGAAATTTGATTTAGCTCGGTCTTAATCGCTTCAGTCTGTTCCAATGTACAGTAGATGTGCACATTTCTCTCTATTTGAGCAGCCAATAATAATTCTTAACAGATTAATTTGCATGTACCTTCCACCTATCTAGTGAACCATATCCACTTATTGGCAACTTTATTAGGTGCACGTTTGTAGCACTGTTATTTATGCCAAGTTCTGAACCTGTTATCCAGATGTCACAGCAAAAATCAAGACAAATCTTCTATTGTCCTATTCTGGTGAGCCCATGTGATTGGCCGACTTCTACCTCTGTAGCCCATTCAGAAATGCTTTTTGGAAAACTTCAGGTGTAACGAGATGATCCCAATTTCAGAAAGACTCCCCAACAACCTTGCCATCTTCAGTCACTTCAGTCCCATTTCTTTCCCATTCTGATGCCCAGTTTGCCCTTCAGCATATTGTCTTGACCTTGCCTACTGTACATGCCTAAATGCAAGTTGCTGCCATGTGAATGAGCAGTTGAACATGTGTTTGTAATCAAGTGGCCAGTGAGTGTATAGACCTGTTTTTGTAACGTAATACAGAAATACAAATCACCTCAGAGAAGAAACACCATGCACGGAGTACAAAGGCTACAGTTTACTTTATACAGATATATGAAAAGAAACAGCTCTTATGATGTGATTTCATTCGGATGAAAGACATGTCCTTTAAAGGAGGTGACCAGTAGGTCACCAGGTCTAGCCATGTGACATGTCTTTAGAGTCTAAAATGCAGTCGGGAACAACAGACAGTTTCGCAAGCTGACTTCTGTTATTTTTTCTTCTTCTTTTTTTTTTTTTCTTGAAACCTGGGCAGAACACAGGGTGAGGCTATCATTGTTTCTGCATAGGAAGTGTACTTAAAACATTAGGTGTGTTTACATGGACCCTAATATTCCGCTACTAATACGCATACTAATTGTAATAAAAACCCATCATGTAAACACCTCACTCGGAACATACTGACACGATCCGGCCTGATGGGAATGAATCTTCAGTCAGAATTAAAAAAATTAAGAAAAAAGAAAAATTATAATTAAATCACTTTCACTAATTAAATATTAGCCATCCAATTAATTGATTGTATTGTTTCTCTCTTGTTGCAATATATGTATAGGGATTACATTAGGCGATCAGTCAGAACAACTCTCACACCTTTTATTCACTTTTATCCACTGGGTCTCTGACTGAGGAAGGGGCACTGATTCGTCCACCATTTCATGCGCAGTACAGCATCCAACCAATCATAGACGAGACTGAATTTTTGTAACCAATCTTAATGCAGAAGGCAGGATTTATTGTTAAAGATGGGAAGCTTAATATAACCTCAAAGTTGACAGCTTCAGAGCAGAACCCATTCACTGACTGATCTTCTATACCGCTTCATCCTGTATTCAGGGTCATGGGGGCCTGGAGCCTATCCCAGGAGATTAGGGCACGAGGTGGGGTACACCCTGGAAAGGGCACACACATGCACTCACACACTCATTCAGGAGGAAATGAGCACGGGGAGAACATGCAAACTCCATGCACACAGAGACGGGAATCGAGCCTGACTCGGAATTGAACCCAGGCCCTGGAGGTGCAAGGCGACAGTGCTAACCACTACACCACCGTGCCAAGGCAGAAACCAAAAAAAAAATTAAAATTTTTACACCCTGATTAAATGCCTTAAGCATGCACATCTTATCAGACCAGCATCTTTATAAAAAGGATGAAAAAAATTCTGCCATAAAAAAAAAAAGTACTTAGAAACTAGAAAGTATTTTCTGTCTGCAACTTTTGATTACCCAAGACTGAACAAGAGCAAAACTGGCTTTGTTTGGCTCTTTGGTATGGCTTACTGAACGAAGTATGAAAAAAGTTGGCTGAAGGATATGCAGGGTTAAACCCATGCTCATAAAACTCTTTTTATTGGTTATAAATGTGGCAAAAGAAAAATCCAGATACGAACCATTGCGGTTTAATTGCAGTGAAAAAACAATTCAAGCCAAGAAGTGAACCGTGTATATTATTGGTTGGATGTGATATGTCAAATGGTTTAAAGTAGTATTTCAGCACAGTGGCATGCTGGTTAGCAGCGTGGCCTCGGACCTCCCGGGTCAAGGGTTTGATTCAAAACTGGAGTTTTCATGTTTTCCCCATGCTTGGTCGGTTTTCCACTGGGTACTCCAGGTTTCCTCCCATAGTGTGTGTGAATGAGTGTGTGAGCTCTGCAATGAATCGGCACCCTGTCCAGGGTGTATCCCACCTCGGGTTCACCGAGTCTCCCTGGAAGAGGCGTCCTGCGACCATGTTCAGGATAAAGAGAATAGAAACAGTATAGAATTACAGAATTACTGTAAATGGGCAGTTCTTACATCATTCTCAGTAGGTGTTGATTGGAGCATGGTTTGGACAGGTACAGTACATCAACTGTAATGCAAATCACAGCTTGATACTGCGTTACTACACTCATAATATATCAGTATCATTGAAATAGTTGCATCTTAGACAGGGACTAAAGCAAACATGAAGGATTCATATAGAGGTTAAAAACATTAGCATCTGTGTCAGCACTCTGTAACAGTTAGAGATTGTCCTGTAAATTAGGGTTTTCAGGACAGAGGATTTCTGCATTTCTCAGCAAGTAAGCTCTGTTTCTATCATTTCAAGACAAATACAAAGGAAAAAAAGAGAAGAAATTGCTATAGCTGCTAGAAACGTAGGTGATAGACTGCAAAGTGCGCCAAAAAGCCAATATGAAAGTCATTTATAAATTGATTAAAATATACACTGACCTAAAGGATTATTAGGAACACCATACTAATACGGTGTTTGACCCACTTTCCCTTCAGAACTGCCTTAATTCTACTTGGCATTGTTTCAACAAGGTGCTCAAAGCATTCTTTAGAAACGTTGGCCCATATTGATAGGATAGCATCTTGCAGTTGATGGAGATTTGTGGGATGCACATCCAGGACACGAAGCTCCCGTTCCACCACATCCCAAAGATGCTCTATTGGGTTGAGATCTGGTGACTGTGGGGGCCATTTTAGTACAGTGAACTCATTGTCATGTTCAAGAAACCAATTTGAAATGTTACGAACTTTGTGACATGGTGCATTATCCTGCTGGAAGTAGCCATCAGAGGATGGGTACATGGTGGTCATAAAGGGATGGACATGGTCAGAAACAATGCTCAGGTAGGCCGTGGCATTTAAACGATGCCCAATTGGCACTAAGGGGCCTAAAGTGTGCCAAGAAAAGACCCCCCACACCATTACACCACCACCAGCAGCCTGCACAGTGGTAACAAAGCATGATGGATCCATGTTCTCATTCTGTTTACGCCAAATTCTGACTCTACCATTTGAATGTCTCAACAGAAATCGAGACTCATCAGACCAGGCAACATTTTTCCAGTCTTCAACTGTCCAATTTTGGTGAGATTGTGCAAATTGTAGCCTCTTTTTCCTATTTGTAGTGGAGATGAGTGGTACCCAGTGGGGTCTTCTGCTATTGTAGCCCATCCGCCTCAAGGTTGTGCGTGTTGTGGCTCCACAAATGCTTTCCTGCATACCTCGGTTGTAACGAGTGGTTATTTCAGTCAAAGTTGCTCTTCTATCAGCTTGAATCAGTCGGCCCATTCTCCTCTGACCTCTAGCATCAACAAGGCATTTTCGCCCACAGGACTGCCGCATACTGGATGTTTTTCCCTTTTCACACCATTCTTTGTAAACCCTAGAAATGTTTGTGCGTGAAATACTCAGACCGGCACCAACAACCATGCCACGCTCAAAATTGCTTAAATCACCTTTCTTTTCCCATTCTGACATTCAGTTTGGAGTTCAGGAGATTGTCTTGACCAGGACCACACCCCTAAATGCATTGAAGCAACTGCCATGTGATTGGTTGATTAGATAATTGCATTAATGAGAAATTGAACAGGTGTTCCTAATAATCATTTAGGTGAGCGTACAGTGGAACCTCGGATTGCGAGTAACATGGTTTATGAGTGTTCCGCAAACCGAGCAAAGATTTTTAATAATTTTTTATTCGGAAACCGAGCAAGTATTAGTTTACGAGCGCCGAGTATCATGCTTCACACATGCGACTCTTATTTTGACACCGAGCGTCACTCCCTCACCTTAATATACGTTAATATACGCTCATGCCAGTCTCAGTAAGATTTCTTTTTTCCTGTTAAAACGGTGTTTCCGTTGTGTGTGTGTGTGTGTGTTTGTTGTGAATCTTAAACAGCGAGGTGGGGAGAAGGAGGAGGAGTGTTGTGTAAAACGAGGCGAGGGAAGGGACTAATTCCACACACACACACACACAGACACACACACACACACACACACACACACACACACACACACACACACACACACACACAGCGCCTGCGCGCACCAACAGAAACACTTATCTGTCAGGATTCATTTGTACTTTTTTTAAAGGTAAAGTGCAGATTAATTTGTTTTATTTTATTTTCATTTTATAGATTGTATTAATTATTTTTATGTATTTATTTTTTGGGGCTGTGGAACGATTAATTTAAGTTTTCATTATTTCTTATGGGAAATGATCATTTGGTTTACGAGTGTTTTGGAATACGAACCCACTTCCGGAATGAATTATGCTCGTAATCCAAGGTTCCACTGTATATGATTTGTTATTCCCTAATAAATTTTGCGTAGTGAGCTATGCAACAACATAGTGAGTTGTTTCTGTGATGCAACAGGAAAAAATATGCCGGAAAAAGGAAAACAATCAACTGCATGTTCAAAACACAATCCCATAGTGAATCATATAACAGCACACGTGATGTAGTAATAGAAATGATGCAGTCTGCGAGATGCCTCATAATAAAAAGAAATCCTCTTTCTTATTTCCCTTATAGCCTTTTACATTATATTGCAAATCCCAGCGGTGTAAACTTAATATGTTGATTACTAAAGGCAATGATTCCGTGTTTAATGATACCACTCAAACTTCTATGATAAATAAATAAGTTCAAGGTCGGTTCATAATCAGCAGGTCATTTTGCTAGCCTTAAAACAGAAAGTCAAATCATCCAGCTTTACTGTATGTAAAGTAAAGAGAACCTAGATCTTTTTCCCCATACTGTTCTATTTTAAATTCCATGTGTGCATGCGTGTGCATTGTTCATGAGATTGTGCAGTTGAGCCATGTGCACTGCTTTACTTTCTCAACAGAAACACAAATCCTGAATTTGACATCTACAAGAAATGTTACAGCTTCTCTCTCTCTCTCTCTCTCTCTCTCTCTCTCTCTCTCTCTCTCTCTCTCTCACTCACTTACTTTCCACGTCTCCTGGTGATGTCATCTTGAGTTGATGTCAAGAGACACCTTGAAGCATGTGAAGAACAGATTTGTGTTAAATGCCAAAGGAGATGCCATGCTTTGATTGGACGTTAAGATCGTTGGCGGTGTGTTCCTCTTCCTCTTTTGGTGAACAGTGAACCCGCTGCCTCTTCTCTTCATCTGTAGTAATAAGTGAATGCATATTCTAGCCAAGTCAATCCCAGGCCAAGCTCTCTAACCCCTCGTCTAGTGCGCCAAACACGTCTCTGCTCTTACTCAGCCCACTGGTTATTACCCACTTGAGCAAATACCAGAGCCTTACATGAGTAATTACAGGGTATGAGTTGCTCAAAAATGTAGTGAAAAGTGACGATTTCTGGAGAGTTTACAAAATGAAAAGTGCGTGTGTGTGAACTCATCGCGTAGTAGAATGTGTCACGCAGGAAGTGGACAGCAGGAGGCTGTGTAGAGGAAGTTGTTCTTGATAGGAAGGCACATCAAGTTCTTCCCTAGACAAGTGCTATTATTATATTTGGTCAGGCACTACTATCTTTTTTTTTTTTTTTTTGGTGTTCCTGAAGTTTTTGTATCTTTTTCAGGCTTGATTTCACAGTTGACATGGCATAAACCAGGATTTAGTTTTTATATACACTGATCAGTCATAATTTTAACACCATTACTGTTAAAACTACCTAGTTTTAGATTCCCCTGGTGGGTGACTCTGGCCACTCGGGCATGGCTCCATGGGGTTTTTGGTGGTGTGGTGTGTTGTCTGGCACTTGGATGTTAGCAGTGGATCCTTTGGGTGCTGCGAGTTGCAGGGTGGGGCCTTGTTTGTCTGGTGCAGCTCACGGACGCTTGATCAGATTGGAATCTGGGGAATTTGGAGGCCGGATAAACAGTTCACTTTGGATAACAGGCAAATTGAACTCTCTGCCTGCTAAGCACCATATGCAGCAGACCGTGATGTGCTAACTGGTCTGATACCTTTCTGTTATGCCCAGCATTCACTTTTTTGGCGGTTTTGTGATGGCCTTTTGATGGGACTGGGCCAACCGGGCTTTTGGTCCATGGGAAAGCCTGGGGTGTCCATGATCCTGTCACCAGTTTACTGATATACAACTGCTGATCACATTTGTTCAGTGTACCTGGCAGTGGTGTTAATGTTATCACGGATCAGTCAAAGCTTCACCCACGCGCCTCCAGAAACACTCTTAAATGTTTGGGGGAAGCAAACAGAGGTAGAAATAGACAGACTGTCAGCCTGAGCAGTGAAATCCAGTTTATCAACCTCAGCTACTCTCTAGTTTCAAATACATACAAGATACATACATTTTTTTATGTATATATATTTTTTTTTAGAAAATTTTTTTGTGATGGATCAGAAGTATTAAAAAAAGAACTGAAGATGGCCAGGGGCGAAATATGTAAATGACTGTATCCGACCTCCCAACTTTTACCATTTTGAATGAGAACATATTCAAAAGTACAGTCGGAAATGTGATGTTTTTAGGTGTCTGTGAACCTGTGCATCACAATGATATTGAATTATCGGTGTCATGATCAGATAAAATTATTTTGGACTCAAATATGATCAAGGTAAAATTTTCCTTCAATTACTTCTTTCCTGTTTAAAGTATACATTTGAGTTTTCGAGTTGTTACTAGTACAAATTCGTAACAAGAAGGCCTAGACTAGGCATCCTTAGCAGTGCTGTTGATATCGACTTGTACTGGTTTCATATTCGAAACTGCAGACAGGTCAGTCAACATCTTTTGCAGCTATAACAGCTTCCACTCCACTTGCAAGGCTGTCCACAAGATTTTGGATCGTTTCTGTGGGAATTCCTGACCATGCATTCTGTACAGCATTTATGAGGTCAGACACTGATTTGGGATGAACTGGAACGGAGATTGAGATCAGGGGTCTGTGTGGGCCAGTCAGGTTCTTCCATCAAACCATATCTTTATAGTCCTTGCTTTGTGCACTGGGGCACAGACATGTTGGAATAGACAAGTGTCGTCCCCAAACTGTTGCCACAAAGTTGGAAGCATAGAATTGTCCAATGTGTCCTGGTATGCTGAAGCATTAAGATTTCCCTTCAGTGGGGATAAGGGTATAGTATATACTGTAATGCCCAACTTAAGTTGGTGAGAAAAATAATATGGGTATAGGAATATGATGTTTATTTATTTTAAATAATATTTACAATTCTGCCATAAACTTTGTTTGCCAAGGAACATAATGGCCAAAGACATTTGCCAGAGGTATTCAGTGGACAGAACAAAATGCGTTAGTTCAATTGGTTTAAGTCTGCCACAAGAATACATTATTCAGTAACTGTAAAGCAGGCCCAGGAATGCAGATATCAGAGATTTCACAACAGCGTTGAATGTGCCACAGACGATCAGAATTTAGAACCTAAACTGTCTGTCACATAAAGCTGTAAAAAAAGTAATAATGATTAATCAGTGCACATTTAAATACACTTATACTTAAGCACTAGGAAGTTGCCTTAGTATCAAGACAGTGATGTCATTGTGTGTTTTGTTTTGCATAGCACATTTTAACCCAGTAGGGTGCAATGAAATGGCCCGAATAGACTTCGTTTATATCCTCAGGGGTCTATGCTGGGTCATGCTGGGCATATCAGCAATAATCGTCACAATAGTAGCCGCACAAAGGCATAATGAAATTGGCCCTGCAGCTGCAGGTTGGCAGGCGGGACAGGAATTTGGCACTTTGTCGTGTTGCACAGGTGTGGTTTGGTTTTGGTTGGAGGGTTTTCTGAGGGGGTATTAATACATGTTATTAATTGCTTGGTCAAGAACACCTGCAGCTCTCAAACATTAGCTTTTCACCTGTACAGACACACATGTGTACGTCCAAATGATGTGAAAATTAATCTTTTAAATGAATCTTTTAGTGCAGTCCAAGATACTGTTTAGTAACACTAAAACCGAAGCATCCATTTCCTTTTTAATACCTCAATCACTATGATGAGTTCTTGAATCCGAATAAAAACTATATGTTGTTATTCGACTAGGTTGTATATGCCACGACCAGCTACGATCAGATAATTTCTACCTCCAAAAAAAAAAAGGATTAAAAGAGGGTGCATTAACTTTTAGACATGACTGTATTTAGTTGGAACATCTTTAACTTTGATTCTACAATTTTTTGGTTTTGTTTGTTTTTTAAGTGATCTTCAATTGTGGTAATTTATGATTGATTTCCAACCACATTTATTTTCATGAAGTCTTTCCAGGTTTTACAGCAGTCTCCTTAGTTGTTTTCTTTGCTTGATGACAGATCAATTAATCGACCCTTTTGAAACACAGTAACAACTTTTTCACTGCTATGAAGTATGTCTTACAACTTGGTTGTTTGGCAAATTAGAAGATACTCTGTGCATCATTTTGGGTTAAAAGAATTGTCACCGGCTAAACCATATTAATCAATGTAGTAATTATGCAATTCAAAACTCTTCGGACTTTGTCTTTTTAGTTCCAAATGGCAGCTTTATTTCCTGTTGAAGTATTCTCGACAACACAATATCCTTTGCCATTTTATGTCTGATGTGCTTATTTTTAATAACAAACAACTACATCAAAATGGATGTGGGTGGAGTGAAAGTGCACTTTTGAGTAATTGCTATGCTTGTACATTAAAAAAAAAAACCTGTTATGATGAGCAGAATAACAAACCGTGAATAACATGCCATTGTGTGTGTATGTGTGTGTGGTTTATAGCACTCGCTCACTGTCTACGCCGCTTTGTCCTGTATACAGAGACGCGGGGGGCCTGGAGCCCATCCCAGGAGACTTGGGGGACAAAATGGGGTGCCAATCCATCACAGGGCAGACACACACACTCACTCACATACTACAGACAATTTGGGAACACCCAATTAGCCTGTGGGAGGAAACTAGAATTCCTGGAGGAAGCCCATCAAGGTTTTGGAAAACTGCAGCTCTCAAACATAAGCTTTTCACCTGAATAGACACATATGTGTACATCCAAATGAAGTGAAAATGAATCTTTTAGTGGAGTGCAAGATACTGTTCAGTAACACCAAAAAATATATATATAAAATCGCTCATCCAATAGCCAGTGCCAGAAGACTGCTTTTTTAGGGGCTAACATAGTTAATAATTTAGCCCTATGCAATATACTTTTATATGCCACTCTTTAGATTTATCTAGCATTTAACCTTAGTAATACATAACCTGTAACATAACTTGTAATAGTCATCACACATGCATGTACTGATACACATTAGCGTTAAAGATTTACAGAAGAATGCTGACGATCGCACCATATCCTCAGGTATGATGGGTCCGTTTTAGAGGTTTTTTTATTTTATTTTATTTTTTTATCTTAAACGCTGTGCCTCTAAACCGTGTCCCACTATAAACATCTGAAAGGTGTATTATTTCAGGAGGTTGTGCCATTTTACTGCCTGTCCATCACCGCCGTATGCTGGTCTTCCGCCTCTATCACGGAAGGACTTGGAGCGCTGCCCACTCATATATTTGACTTTGAGGTATTAGAGGCGATGAGGAAGGCTTATGGGCTTGTTTCATTGCTCATCCAAGTGAACAAGGGTGTTATTTATACATCCCCTCCTTTCTTCTCAAGTGTGGTCCATTCCTCAGGCTCCTTTGACCAAACTGCTGTCAATAATTCACCTTAAGTTAGTCATTTGTCGGGCTGTTTTCATTGTGTGTGTGTGAGAAAGAGATAGATAGATAGAGTGGACTGGAGAAAAACTAAGGGGGTAGAGGAAGAAATCGAGAACAGAATGGGGAAAACTAGTAGAGTTTTAAAAACTGAGATGTCGGGTAATGAAATCAGCTAAAAGGCATGTAATGTTGTTACATATCTGGTTTCTGTGCAGTGTGTGGAGAGGGGGTATTGGGCTTGGCTGAAGTAAAAGTGTCTCTTGTGGTTAGTTGTGATATTAAACTGACTGTGTGTGTATGCGCTATTACCGTACTGCAATGCTACACTTCTCTTTTGTACATATATTGTACTATTGTGAACATACTGTAAATGTGTTGCATGTTCACACTGAACAGTCCTGGGACTTTGCGTTGCTGTGAGGAGTTGCACCTCAGAAGTGAGCAAAATGCAACAACACTGATAAACATTCATTTATAAGTAGCCAGACAAAATACATCTTCCATACTAGACCATTGAAGTGAGAGGTGACATATTATATACAATAGTGTTTAAATATTGAAGTGAACCCTATTAGTTAGGTTAGCATGCTAGTTTTACTTTTGAACGTAGTACTATTTTTTGGGATTAGAATTATATAAACCTTTTTATATAAAGCCGGTGACTTTAAAAATGAAAAAAACTGGCCAGAAAAAAACAAAAAGTTACGCACTGAAGTATTTAATTCGACCGCCTTTAGCTTTGATTACAATGTTCAGTGTTTTTGCCAGTTCATGTGTATGATTCCTTGTGTTCCCAGAACCACAGTACGAGTACTAGAATATGTCTGTGCCATCAGGGAAGAAAAAATATCATTTCATGTGCTTCCCTCCTTACCCTGACAAGCCATCGCATTGGAATGGATTTTTCTCTTTGCTCAAATTCTTCCTAGCAAACTGAAGCTGTTTTTCTGATTGGTCTGACTAGCAAGTAGATTTCTTATGGTCACACAGCTGTTGAGTCCCAATCCTGTGAGTTCTCCTCATAGTATGTGTAGAAATGCCTTTAACAACTATAAGCCGACTTCAATGATCATTTGAGATTTATTTATTTATTTATTTATTTATTTTTATGAAGTTGATGATTCATCCTTCCTTGTTTTAATACGGCGTTAAATAGATTGTAATCCAATTTCACAAATTTGATTATTGTTAAAGGGTGACTTTTTAGGCCACACAGTGTGCCGTAATATTATATTATATAATATAATATATTATGTGCTTTATTAGAGCAATAGAAGTTGAACTCTTTACTACCAATCTGGGTTTGGCATATTATTCAATTATTGTTTATGGTCAAGATGAGCCAACAACTACAGTATAAGCCGAAATGTCACGATTTTGATAAGGTTGTGATTTCTTCATTTAAATTACCGCCCTGTATGAACCTGTACATGTTACACAACATTATATTTTCAGAGATAGATACAGGTTTTATTTCAGTGTGTTTCTGCTCTGAAGATTTCATCTTTCTGGACATGGAGTTGTGTGAGAGTGCTGTGCATATGAATTACATGAGTACTGTAAGTTACAAATAGATACCGTTGCAATGTTGTTTCCAGTCAATCGTTTGAATAAATGTTTCTGTAGCAACCCGTGTCGCTTAGCAACAAGGCCTCCAATAACGGTGGGTGCTGGTGGCTCGGGGCCGGTGGCTGTGGAATGCTGTGTCAAACATACAGTAGTCCCTCACTGAGCCTTAAAGCTCCGAATATTCTTCCAGTGCCCACTTGCACGCAGAGCATTCCAGTGGCATTTAGGGAAATAATGAAAGTCATGCTTGGTGTGTGCGTATGTCTGGTCAGTGCGTGTTAGATGCTGTGATTTAGGTTATGCTGGAGGATTATGTGTCTCAGGCAGGCATTCCCCTGAAACACACACACACACACACATGTATACATTTGGGTATTACTATTGTGTGCTTTTTATTTGCACTAAATAGTAATAATATCAGTGGTTTACTGACATATGATTTAATAGTCTAGTATGCAGTTTAGGACACAGCCCAATTGTTCCTGACTTAGGATAATATTATCTGCCTATGTTTCTTCATTATGCAACAGCTTTAAGAGAATAAATTTAAATTTTTGGGTCATTTGCTAATTTATACCCACTAGCTAGCTACTGCACTGCATCTAATGTAAAGCGTTATGTCATTTTCAAATTTTGTATATTCAATTTCAGATTAGCCTCACTGGTAAGTTTTTTTTCTTAAGGGTACACAGCTGTTTAGTCCAAGCCCCCTTTTTGTATTGTACATGTGAAAATACTCTTTTTTGTTTTATATATATATATATATATATAGTACAGAACAAAAGTTTGGACACACCTTCTCATTGAATTTGTATTATGGCAAGAAAAAAGTAGCGAAGTAAAGGAAAACAAGTGGCCATCATTACTTTAAGATTGGGAAATTTTATAAAATTGGGAAAACTTTTGGAAGACCAAGAGTCCTCTCTGCTGCGGAGGATAAGTTCATCCGAGTCACCAGCCTCAGAAATCGCAGGTTAACAGCAGCTCAGATCAGGGAGCAGGTCAATGCCACACAGAGTTCTAGCAACATCAGTGGCTGTCCTAGCTTAATTCCGCAAGAGCCCACAGCGTAGCACTCGCCGCATGTCACTGGAGAGTGGCATTAGTCGAACATCCCTTCGGCGGATATTAGCTACTCACAAATGGCACCCTTACAAACTCCAGCTACTGCAGCATCTCATGAGGATGACCCAGATCGGCGCACACAATTTGCAGAATGGGCAAAACAAAAATTGGAACAGGACCCTCAGTTCACGCAGAAGATTTTGTTCAGTGATGAGGCAAACTTTTATGTGAATGGTGAAGTTAACAAACAAAACCACCGCTATTGGTCTGACACTAACCCACATTGGATAGATCCCTCCAAGACTGTTGGAACAAAAAAAAGTGATGGTATGGTGTGGTATATGGGGTACAAAGATAGTGGGGCCGTTCTTCATCAATGGAAACCTCAAGGCCACTGGATATTTGAAATTGCTACATGATGATGTGTTTCCCTCTTTATGCACAGAAGCTGGCACTTTGCCTGAGTTTTTCCAGAAAGATGGTGCACCACCACATTATGGGTGTCAGGTCCGAGCATTCCTAGATGAACAGTTTCCTGAAAAGTGGATTGGTCATCGTGGGCCAGTTGAATGGCCCCCAAGGTCTCCCAATCTGACCCCCTTAGACTTTTATCTTTGGGGTCATCTGAAGGCAATTGTCTATGGTGTGAAGATACGAGATGTGCAGCACCTGAAACTATGGATACTGGAAGCCTGTGCTGGCATTTCTCCTGCGGTGTTGCTATCAGTGTGTGAAGAGTGGGAGAAGAGGGTTGCATTGACAATCCATCACAATGGGCAGCACATTGAACACATTTTATAAGTGGTCAGAAACTTGTAAATAACTCATGAAAGAATAAAGTTATGTTAAAACCAAGCACACTATTGTTTTTCTTGTGAAATTCCCAATACGTTTGATGTCACATGACCCTCTTCCTATTGAAAAAACAAAAGTTGGATCCAAGATGGCCGACTTCCAAATGGCCACCATGGTCACCACCCATCTTGAAAAGTTTGCCCCCTCACATATACTAATGTGCCACAAACAGGACGTTAATATCACCAACCATTCCCATTTTATTAAGGTCCATATAAATGGCCCACCCTGTACTGTATATATGTACAGTAGTAGTTCCAGCAATATCCTTAGTTGTTTTTGTTTTTTTTCTTTGCTTGATGCAGGCCAATACTTTGACCCTTCTCAAACAGAGTCACGACCACTGGATATGTCTTCTGACATGACATTTAAAAATGAGAAGCTACTCACTGCATCTTGTTAGGGTTAAATAACTTGTTGCCAGGTGAAAAATATTAATCACTGCATTAATTCTTAACTATTTGCTTAGTTCAATCCACTTCGTCAAACTTTTTTTGGCCTGGGCAGTGTATATTCACCATGTACAGTATTTTATGATCTAATCTGTGTATTTTGTTCTTCTTGTGTCAAAAACATTGAGCTCGAGCTCGAGTGCTACACACTAGAAAAAACAGATGTACACACCAAGGCTGTGCAGGTGCATGTAATTACTTCTTTTCACATCACTTATCCAAGTTTGAAATAAAGAAATAGAGAGAACAGTGCGTACCGCCTTCTCTTAGTCACTAGCCTGCTATTGCGAGTTTTTGAGCTCAGTTTTACTCGCTCGTCGTGTAGACGGCTTTATAAATAAATAATTATTTATTTTCTAAATAAATAATCCCAGAACAAGCATAGATAGTCGGGTTATCATTTATTATTAAAAAGTGAATGCCTTATATGTTCAACAGGACATTTGACCTGGTAGACTAATGGCCCAGGTGCAATACGAAGTCATGTAACTAATCCCAGCCACTAGCCCCAGTACAAGTTGGTGCACTCTTGGTGCTGGTTCCCAGCTTAGATAAATTGGTGAGGGTAGTGAGGCCGGAAGGACAATCTGTTGTGATATCTGTGCCAAATTAAATATACTGTATGGATCCCTTGTGGCATCCCATAATTATACATACAGTATTGTACATAAATAAATTTCATCAAGAAAATCTAAAACTGCTTTGAATCTAAAGAATGCTTTGCGTTCTTGAAGAGTATCATATCGACTTGCTATTATTTGCATCCTCTCTCTTACTCTCGCTCCTGATCGTGTGTCGTCTCTGATCCGTTTCTGTGTAGTCGAATTAAGCGATGTGCTTAATATGTCTGAGCTGGCATATCACGGGCGTGTCCTGTATACCATATAACCAATTCTGATAAAACACTCTAGACACAATGCGTGCAAAAATACTTTTCAGAAATCCCTTCAGAACAATGCTTAATTATGTCACCATGTCCGCATCACATCGATATCACGCTCAATGATGGTTTCACATATGAATTAGTCTATAGGGGAGAGCTTCATTTTAATCAGCGTTTACTGTATAATCTCAAGAGTGATATATAATCTGCCTGAACAAGGGCGTTAATAAATGCACCGCTCTTTACACACCAAACACTTTGCAGAAAGCTGCGAGGCTCTAATAACTCTCATAATGTGTTATGACGTCTAAAATAACATTTTTACACATCTCCTCTGTTGTCTAGACAGCAGTTAAATAAACAGCCAGTTTCATCTGTATAGTTTATCTTTATTTGAATTTGAGTATTTTGACATCACAAAATGTCATGCATTGACTCGATGTGGGATAACTTGATAATGATATTTCATTATGATAATGTTTGTGCATTTCTTAGATTATTAAATTGCTGATAACAATACACATGCTTATTTATGTAATTCTAGAGCATTGAAAGTAGATATGCTGTAGGACGTTTGAGTATCAAGTATAAAGTAAATTAATTTTACTTTTAATCAGCTTGCATGATTTTTCGATTCTGTGCTTAATATGGTTTCAGGAAATGTTTATATCATTACTCGTTCATCGTCTAGACCGCTTTATAATGTATACAGGGTCGCTGGGGACCTGGAGCCTATCCTGATAGACTTGGGGCACAAGCCTAGACCTAGGGGTGCAAATCAGACTACAGGCAATTTAGAAATTCAATTGTGCTGCATGCTTTTGGACTGTGGGATGAAACCGGAGCACCCGGAGGAAACCCACAAAGCACAGGGAGAACATGCAAGCTCCACGCACACAGACCCGAGATGGGAATCACACCTTCGGAGGAACCCCAGACATGCAAGGCGACAGTGCTCAACAGTAAGCCACCGTGCCGCCAGGTTTCACGATATATACTACCTTTCTCACAGAGGGAGAAGGAAGCAAAACACTAACGCAGCAGATCCGAATGGAATAAATTCACCAAGGCGTCTCTGCATCCTGCAGAGCCGTGTAAATCTAATCTCAATCGCATAGGACTACAGTATAAACAGCTGTACCGTCTTCAGGATTGTAATGTTGACAGAAGAGTGAAACTTTACCCAGCTGCCTCATGTGGAGCCTCTAAAGAGTGACAGGGAAATCTATAAATCTGCTTTAGTACAGAGTTCAGTGATGGTACAATCAGTGTTACTGACTTGTGTATATACACAGCCTGAAGTATTTATGTTTCTACTGACTTGTTTTTGTCTGTATTTTACTGTTCCTAGTGTTTATTGAAGTTTTGTAAAATTGATACATTAATCATAGTTAAAACTGCATAAAATTGGTCAAAGTGATAAAATGGCCTGTTTGTAAAAGAGGGTGAGGGATGGAGGCGGGGTTATGAAGGGGATTGTGTGTGTGTGTGTGTGTGTGTGTGTGTGTGTGTGTGTGTGTGTGTGTGTGTGTGTGCCGCTGAGCTCTTAAGCTTTAAACATGCCAAAGACGCTTGTGGAGCTGGTTAAAGGTGCACACTCAGTGTTTATTGGTTCCTTTCTTTCCTCCTTCACTTGTCTTTCTCCTCTTGTCTCGCTGCCTCAGATAGGTTCCTGACCCGTACGTTATACCTGTATTAGATTATCTTAAGAAGCTGTGTTTCAACTGACGTTGCTTGTTGTGTATGAGTGCACGAGAGGGGAAAAGAGAGATGGAGGAGAGAGAGAGAGAGAGAGTGTGCTACTATTTAGTTAGAGTGATTCCATGTGTTTCATAAGTGAGATTGGAAAAAGATGAAGAAAGCAAAGTGACTTGAGCGCATTTCCTCCATCCTCCTCTCGTCCTCCACCCAGAGCCTAAAAATAAACGAGCGTTTCTCACGACGAGAGCGAGACATGGTGGGAGACATGGTGGGAGAGAGGGAGAGATGGCCAGTGGAGGAATTTCCGGCGGAGTTTGGGGTTAAGTACACACTGAGATGTTTACCGTGATGTGTATCGTGATGGCTCGCCTCATCAGCCATTGTCGCTTATTTTAGAAGTTTAGGAGCTACTTAGTCTTTTCAGCCACCTGAATGTAAATGCCTATGATGTCCCTTCACTCTTATTAGAAACACAAACACCTATTCCCATTATCATATTCAATATTAACACTGACGGGGCCACGGGGGCATGGAGCCTATACCAGGAGATTTAGGGCAAGAGGCAGGGTAAACCCTGGACAGGGTGCCAATCCATTACAGAGCACACACACTACGGGCAATTTGGGAATGGCAGTTAGCCAACCTGCATGTGTGTGGATTGTGGGAGAAAACCAGAGTAAACAGGAGAAAACAGGAGAATATGCAAACTCCACATACACAGACCCGAGGCGGGCTTCAAACCCGTACCCTTAAGGTGCAAAGCAACAGTGCTAATCTCTAAGCCACTGTGCCGCCTCAATATTAACAGTGACACCAAAATGTGTGTGTATATATATAATTATTATTATAATACATTTTTTTGTATCCGCCAAACAAATTGCTAATGCTGTCTTGTTTTCGCCTGTTTCATCGCTATTTCCCTCAGTTTTTATGCCGTAAGAACAACCAAAACCTGCTAAAGAGAAATCAGACGTGCATGATAAAATTCTACAAGCAGGAGACACAAAGTTACTTTTATCACATATGCCTACCATAACGGTCATCTTGCCCCTCCTCCCCTCGTTGCTACCAACACCACCACAAAGCAGCTAAGCAAATCAGATAATATTTTCGCTAGCTGCTTTAGGATGCCCTGTGATGATTTGAACCTGGCTCATGAATTAGTACCGTCACCAAGCAGGTGACATAAGGTTAGTGTTTATCACAAGTCCTATACACAAAGCTTGAAATAACTGCATCGCCAAATATGACTTTATATTTGTGAGCGTTTATTTTTGTGCCAGCTAATCAGCTAATATGTATTAATTAGCATGACAATCCTGGGCAGCATGGTTGCTTAGTGGTTAGCACTGTAGCCTTGTACGTTCGGGATCCGGGTTCAACCTTCAGGCACTCCAGTTTCCTCCCACAGTTGGAGTTCCAGCCATTTTGAGACATGATGTGTTGAATCTGTTCAAACCAAAAAATCAGTAGAGGTTAATTTCAGCTGCTCGTTTGATATTACGTGTGTGACTTTCACAACCGGCTGGAAGTGGAAATACTGTGTTGTGAGTTGCAACCAAATGAACGTGAGAATAAAGTATAGAGGAGTGTGTGTACACATTTAGAGAGCATTTAGTATTCATGTGCTTCTTCAGGTCTAGACGAGATGCTAGTTAGCCAATTAGTAAGCAGATAGCTCTACTCTCTCTTTGTCTCTCTCTCGCTTGCTCGCTCGCGCTCTCTCTCTCTCTCTCTCTAAGAATGTTAGTTATTATTGTTATAAAAATAGTATATAAATTATATAATATTAGCTAATATTTATTTCTCTATCATACTTCACCCTCTCTCTTTCTTACTTTGTCCCTGTCTTTGTCTACCTCTTTCCCCCCCCTCTCTCTCTCTCTCTTTCTCTCGTCACCGTCTCCCTCTTTCTTTTTCTCTCGTTCTTGTTTTTTGATTCTCTTGCATTCTGTGCAGAATTATTACCACAACATTTGTTTTCCTTTAATGGCTCTTTGTTTTTGCCCTCTATCCCCCTCTTTCTCCCCCCTTTCTCCACCATGCTTATTTTCTATCTCTTACACACCCCCCTCTCTCTATTTCCTCCCTCTCTTTCTCTCCTTGCTCTCATTTCTCTCTCTCTCTCTCTCGCTCCCTGACAATAAGCCCATTCAGCAAGCTGATACATTACAGATTTGGGTTTCTCCTCCCTCACATGGCTTACACTACTTCTGAACACGCAGTGGGCATCGGAGTCTTTCTCTCACACTCAGCTTTTCTTACATACACACATATACACACATGGTAGTTCATCAAGAGTTGTCTTTTTTTTCCCGTCTGTCTGCTCCTGCAGCATTGTCCTGTATATTTCTTGCAAAATGGAGTTCAAGTTAACATGAGTGGCGCCCCCTGCTGACCAGAAACTTTTTTGCTGTCTGTCTGAAAAACGACGGCTGTTTCACAGTTAGGGCTAAACTAAAGTGCCTGCCACAGCACGTGCTCCCATACAGTGTCGAGGAGAGAGAATTTTAGAAATAAAATTTTAGAAATAAAAAATACTGTGAGGTTTAGATGGAGAAAGATGGAGGGAGAGAAACAGAAAGGTACAGAAGCAGCAAGAAAGAAGGAAGAGAGACAAAAGATGTTTAGTCAAAGATGAAGAGAGCTAAGAGAGGGAGCGAGACACTTACATTCATCTGAACACAGGATTAACGTGTGTGTGTGTGTCGTTTCAAAACTGCAGCTGTGCACTTCTCTGCCATGTTGTGATTGAACTTGATAATGAAATGCGCTACGTGCAGCCATGCACTCAATCACACCAGACACACATACACACACAGGCTGCACAGCAATCAGGTCTGACCCTAACAGGTGTGTAAGCCCGTACCTATCAACCATTCGTCTCTCACTCATGTCTTTCTGTTTCATGTGTGTGCAGTATAGATCTGTCATCTGCCCCTCGCTCCTGCACGCATCCATCAGCCCTCAGCTTTTCCACTCCAACTCTGTTTTAACAGTTGCAGACACACGACCTGCCTGGGAACCCACAACTGTCCTTACAGTCCTGTCTTCTCTCCAAACACAGCTTGACCATAATAACTTATACAAATTGATAACACTTATGACACCGCTAATAATAATGTACTTCATCGGTCAATATCTGTTTAATGTTCAAAGCCTAATGTCTGTAGCTAATAAGTGAAAGATGAGTATAACCTCAGTCTTGCGTTCTTGCAATCTGAATATCTCCACACGTGTCGTGACCTGTTGAGTATCACGTCTATAAAATAAATGACTGACAGGAGGCGCATCTGAGCACAAACAGGCATTCTGGAGCAGAAACTATTTTCTCCACTGAGTTTTCTTACTGACTTACACTTTGGGATTATTCTATGGTTTTGTGTGCTTTAAGTCATTTTTACAAATTTTTACATTTCACTGAATGTTCATGGGAATGACTGCAGTGTGCCTCCTCAAATCAAATTCAAATAAAAATTATACATCACGTACTGTATACAACCATGTATAGCATGAAATGCGAAGAAAGGCCTATATGACTGTCTATGATCTAAAATGGAAAAATTTCACACAAAAAAAAAACGGTACAAAAAAACAATAAAAAAATTATTATAAAGTAAAATGTGTATTGCTTTTTATTTAAAATTTTTATTTAAATTTTAAAATACAAATTTACAAAAGTTATACAATTAAATAGAATTAAAATAGACGTATATAATGATGAAAATCTAGAAATATTGAAGTGTAAAAAAAAAAAATCAGCCTGTATCATCATTCATAAAATTTCATTTTAAGTCCTGGTTGATCTGAACACACTCAACCGCACAAGTGGGCCCTAAAAAACTATTGCGTCTTTAACCTGGTTCAATTGTTTTTTACACCTTTATTCAGTGGAGGTTTCCTCTTAAGCACCAGTTCAATTGATTATACAGTTTTTTTTTATCTTTTACAGCGTGATTAAAAATTTATTGACTCATAGTCAGATTTTTCGATCTATTCACACTTTGTCATTGATCTGTTTAGATTTATAACTGTTAAACAGGTTAAAATTGGCAATCGTCTTGAATTCTTTTGTTATGAAAAAAAAACTCCTTGTATCTTTCACAAAGTACTATCAGTACTCATTATGCAAGATTATTGCTTTTTTTTCCTACGGATTCTTATGCCATTAGTAAAAGTCAGTGAAAAAAAATGGTAAAAATCACTGAGATGTACATATTTCTCCCCATTCTGATGTTTGATGTGAATATTACGTTAAGTTCTTGACCTGTATTGTTCTTGCATGAGCTTCTGCATTGCATTGTTGCCTTTTGATGGATTGACCAGTTGATTGAATAATTGTATGAAAAGACAGGAGCATACGGAAGAGCAAAAAAAAAAAATCAACATTTTGGACACATTGCTTTTGAGAGTTGCATTAAAGCTGGTAAAATGCAAAATCTAAATGCCTAGCTGCATTCCAGTAGCTCTCACCTCTGCCTCCTACAGTATGACCTCTTCCCCAGTGGTTTGAAATTGACAGTTTGATTTATAATCTTTTTTTTCTTTATTCTTTTCTCTTCTTCAGCCAGGCTTGTTCTTTATTTCTGTTAACATTTTTTAAACAGCAGGGAGGGACAGGAAGTTAGAGATAAAATGATATGACCAAAGAAAAATGCACTGTGGTTGTTTAGGAATTTTTTTTCCTGTTGTGGTGTTTCAAGGCCTTCATACTTAAAGATCGTAACTGTAAAGAAAATTCTACAAAATTAAATATCACACAAAAAAGTAAACCGATTAAGCCTGAAAACCTTTAGTCGTAGTAGTTTTTTTTTTTTTTAACTTCAGCATCCTAAATCTTAGGCAGACAGCTGAGTGCACTGTGCCCTCCAAAGAACACTTCCCAGGTTATGACCCTCTCATGATTTACCGCTTCCAGCAGACACTGCCTGGAAAACATTGTCCGTTCCAGCTAGAGAAAGAACAGAGAAATGAAATCTTGTCTGAGAGAGTTCAATTACTGTAGTATAAAATGGTCACGTACAGTCCAATCATCATGTACGTGATGAACAATATTGTGATACCATGACCTAATGTGACCCCAGTGTTAACACTGTCTAGGATTAATTCAATTCAAATTGATTTCTGTAGCGCTTTTAACAATGGTCATTGTCTCAAAGCAGCTCCACATAATCGAAAAGAAAATTTATAGAAGTGTGTATGTGTGAGAAAAATGTGTCTAGATAATGAGATTGTCCCTGATGAGCAAGCCAAGAGCGACAGTGGCAAGGAAAAACTCCCTGAGAAAGAAACCTTGAGAAAAACCAGACTCAATAGGGAACCCATCCTCATTTGGGTGATTACTTGGTGATCATTTTATGTATCTATATAAATAAATGTTTTGTCTGTACATTGGTCAGAACTCACTCTTTCAATGGTACAGTATCTTAACATCATATTCAGTTTCCCAAAACAAATCTGTATGTCTGTATCTCTGAATGTCCATCCAGCCGTTTTTGTCACAGCATCACTCAAAACTGACTCGACAGAATTTAATGAAATTTTGCCACTCCTTAGGTATTTGCCTGAAGCCACAAATTAAATCAAAATGTTGAGTAGAAGCAACGTTATTAGCAGTTATGTGCCAGAGCATGCCTCACAGGAGCCATCACTTTTTTGGACGAGTACAGCGCTTATACCTTTTTAGCAGTAATAAAAAATTTTTTTTAAAAGAATGAAAGGTTTGTTGCTTATTTATTTCATTAGTTAACATTAGTCAGCATCACTCAGCTGTACTCTCAGTGCTACCGAGAGGGCTACAGGTGGTGTTTAAGCTGGAATTGTGTGTTTTCTTGTGACTTAGACTTAGTGAACAAGTTGGTTTGTGAATCAATCAAACGCTTAAATGTTACAATGCCAAGCTAGACCATTTGTTTTTATTGCATCTCTTGCATGTTTTACCTGCACCTATGGATACAATACATGGTATAAATACGTGCACTTATGAATATCATGCTTGGTTTGGAATGCAGTACGTCCCCTACAAACATCCCTGTGTTACAAACTTTTGAAGATATGAACATGTCCAGCGTACATTGCATGCTGCGTGTTTCCCATAATGTTCGTAAACAACCATAAAAATAGTGGCGATGAAGATCATGGAACATGTTAGTTTTATACTGTCTATAGCCAAGTGTGTTAGTATCCTAGTGCCTAGATAATGTTTGTTGGACTTAATAACAAATTGAACTTGTTCATATGTTGGGGATTTACTGGATTATGTATTTCAAAGCCTACATAATGGAATAATGGAAGAAAACCTTTAATACTGGATATAATGCATGGTGTTTGGTTTGTTTTTCAAAGAAGTTTACAGTTTTGAAGCTCATAATTTTCTATTTCATTCAATCCTGAATCCTGGTAAGAGTTGCCATGGTCTAATTCTAAACTCTTATCCGAAGTAAGCTTTAGATCATCTTTTATACAATCTTAGTTTTAGAAATCTAACATCAAGTTCAGTAGTGTAGGCCTGGCTTCTGAGACGCAAACAAGTCAAGTGTGCATTTGTCTTGTTTTTCTTGTTTTTTTTTTTTTTGTTGTTTTTTTCTCTCTGTGTATTTGGGTGATGAGAGGCAAAAAAAAATCCTTCACATCAAAGCAAATCTGCTTTTACATTCTTATATGGAAAAGAAACTCTAATTTCTTGATTGCATTAAGAGGATTTCACATAACGCTGGTTCCATGACGAATCCGCGGCTTTGTGGGGTGGATCGATTAGGACCGTTGCCACATGTTTACATCTGTCTCATGCCAACATCTCTTCTGGCACTTGTTTAGAAAGAGGCATAACATTCCAGTGAACTCACAGAGGGACTCACTTGGAGGGATTACACGGGCCAAGACGGCATTTTATGAGAGGAGAGGAGCATGAGGACGGAGAGAAAAGAATGCTAAAGGTTTTCAGATAGTAATCCTCCTCTCCGCTTTGATATGATGCTCTGCTGCTCGAAGGGTTATTGGTTTCATTATTATTATTATTATTTTACTCAATGCTCAAAAGAAAGTTCTATTCATAAAAACCAAATAGCTGTCATTCAGAATGATACAGATTCAGTTCACAAGGAAAAATCCTTGACGCTTACAGGGAACATAATGTCAGGCCATGTGGACTGATCTGCTTTCAGCAAGGTGAAAAAAATCAGCATGCATACAGTATGAGTGCTGATGGAAATAATCATCACAGTAATATATCTCCAATCACAAGGATGCCAGCACTAAATATTTAATATTTGATATTAGGAAACACTTTATAACAAATTATATTTGATCAGACAAGATGTTTGCCAAAAAAAAAAAAAAAAAACTAATGATGTCTAACGGGAATTGTTATTATACAGTAATGCAATATTTAACAAAAAATTTGCACAGTGGTTTGCATTTGCATCGCAGCTCCAGGATCAAGAGATCGGTTACTGTGCATCTTATTCCCATGCATGGTGGGTTTCTTTCAGGTATACCATTTCTAAATTGTCTGTAATGTGTGTACAGTGTGGGTGTGTTTGTGTGCCCTGTAATAGATTATCACGCCATCCAAGATATACCCTGGTTCATGCCCCAAGTCTCCAATTATGCTCCCAGTTATATGCTTTTAAGGGATTCTTATGTAGAACAAATCAATTGATTTAATATTCCCATTTTTTACGGCAGGCATGCTATTCTAGCAGGTACGGTACACAAGGAATATATGTGATAAATAACACTAATGTAAGCTTCATGCCAGGGCAAACAAAAGCCATGTGCACTCCTTGTCCAACACCTGTAAACCTATATATCCATGCAATTATCTAACGAGTCAGTCAGCACTGCAGTTCACACAGTACAATCATGCACACATGAGTCAAGAGCTTCAGTTAATGTTTACTGATACTGATAAAAAGCAGCTCTGTCTGCAAACCCGGCATGTTGATGAGAGAGATTGGCCAGGCTGGTGCAGGCTGATTCTTGCTTTTTTTTCACCTTAATTAAAAAAAAAATTTAAGCCATAAATTATGTTTGAGTCTGTAATAGTATAATATTACAGTATATATAATAGTACATATAGGAGACATTTTGTTTTCATTACACAGTTATAAAGGCAATAAACTTGTTAGTGTTTTTTTTTTTTTTTTTTGTGGCTTTAAAATTTTTTTTTAATTAAGGTGGAAAAAAAGCAAGAATAATATATTCAGTTGTGAATTCCAAAACATGCTTCTTGTTCCTTTCTTTATTTCTTTTCTCATCTTAAATATTTTATATGTTTTCTGCTTATAATTTAGATTTATTATTATAGCTCAAGTCAGATTTCCTGCATTAACAAAACATAAAAATGAAATTTTGACAGATTTGAATGGACAGATTTTCATGTCCTTAAGTAAACAGGAGTTGCGCAAAATGCGTTCATGTACGGGGGTGAGTCAAAAATTATCAGCACTCTGGTTACGTCAGGTTATGTTTGATTGATTATATACATTATATCTATGCCTGCGCCTTCCTTTCAAGGCTACTGTCTTCCCCAGTCATTGCAGCGAGAGCAGAAGTGGGTTCCCCACTTGTGATTTGCACAAAAGAAAGAGCAGCATGCAGTGATTCAGTTTAACCTGGTGCTGTTATTTCTCGAAGATGTTACCTCCCTAAGTAAATAAAGTATACAGCTTATAATGAAAGCATTGTTTAAAATAGCATCGTCATTCTTTAGTTGATTGGTCTTTCATGTTTGCCAGCCACAGATTTGTGTCTGTGTCTGTGCTATGAGAGCGTTGAAAAAATATCATTGATAAAGAGCATCATTCAAACCGTCTGCACCATGCTTTGGTTCTGAGCCTGCTGCCTCTATGGCAACCGGGATGAAAGGTGTATTTGCAGCTCACCATGACCTTTCAGAAAAGGCTTTCTGATCTAGCATGCATAAACACGTATACACACACACACACACACACACACACACACACACACACACAGGACTATAGAGCATTTCAGAGCAACCCTCAGATGTTGCAAGGTTGTATACTCTTGAGGAGGAATTGATTATGTAATCCAAAGGGCATTATCAGTCCTAAGCATGGGGAGATTTAAGCATCATGGAGAGACCAGAAAACACCTCACTATGATGTGATCTTAAAAATGGTTAATCACAAGCCTTCGCCCAAAACGATGTGCTGATGTCTATTTACTGTAACATGGTTAGATTTAACATTTGCTCAGTTGAATCCCAGTTTGTTCAAAAAGGCATGCTGGTTTTTTTTTTTTTTTTGGTCAGACACACACACAATAATGTTTAGTTGCACCAGCTTTAGCTTTTATTATGGTGCACATTCAATGTGGAGTTGTTTTTATCCCAATTATTCAACGGCAAATATTTTTTCCTTGCATTGATGATGAGAGAGTCGGACTATTCTCTAATTCTTCACTAAAACATCCTAAATGCTTTGAATGGTCAGGACTCTGTGGTGTCCAATTGTCCAATGTGACATGCTCCCAGAACCACTCTTTCACAGTTTGAGTCTTTTGGTCAATAAATGTGATAACATGGTCATTCAGTACATTGAGGTCATCAGCCGTCTACATTTTACTGCCACATAATGTTGTTAAGCCTAGACCTGATAAGACCTGTTAAGCAACCCCAGATCATAACAATGGCCACTATGAGTGATTGGTGCATCGCTTTATATGCTTCCCTTAATTACCCATCGCTTTGGAATAGGGTCAGCCTGGATCTCTCAAATCCAATCTTTGTGCTCTGTATCAAAATGAAGATAAAAAAAGGAGAGAGAAATGAGGTATGTGTACAATTTCTTGTCAATATCATGAGTAATTTAGTATTAGTAAGGTTCCTATACACATTATTGAAGGATTTTGCTGCGTTAATAGCATATGCATATTGCACTCAGCATTGTAAGTGCTGCTGAGTCAATGCAACGTGTTTTGCTCCTGTATTCATAAGTATGTGTGGGTGCTGCTTATGAATCACTGCTCCACTCTGGGCTTCCTTTAGCACAGATTATCATCAGGTTACTGGAAAAACATTGAGAGACTCGTCTGATCTGGCATCCATTGGTTGAGCCTGTAGTGTAATCAGAGTTCAGCTGCTCGGAGCTGCTGCTGCTGATCTGCTGCCTCTTATTAACGGCTGAGGAGAAAAGAGGAAGGCTGCATCTCTCCCTCTTTCGCTCCTTCTCTCTCTCTCTCTCTCTCTCTCTCTCTCTTTTTCTGCCACGAGTTCTACCTGTTTGATGGACTGAGACCAGAGATTAGCCACAGAGGAAGCTCAGAAAGGCATAACATATTCTTTCCTTCAGATCTGGTGGGGGATGCAATCCAAAACCAGAACGTGGCTGTAACGTTGTTAGATTGTTGCTTTTGACACCTCACCTCAAAAAAAAAAAAAAAAAGCAGTCTGGTGATTGGTGTGACGCTGACCCGGGGAGCGGCTCCCTGGGATGCTGCAGATGGTTCGGACCCTTGCTCAGTTCACCATCGCCCTGGATGAGATGCAGGAGAATGGAGATAGCCTCAGCGATGACGGTGGAGGGAATGCTGGCCGAGGAGGAGGAGGAGGAGGAGGATCGGGAGCAGCCGGCGAAGAGTCAGATGGGAATAACGGGGTCACGATAAGCCCCCAGAACCACGCAGAGGTACAGCTAGATGCTGTCTGTTGCTCCATCCTGTGCTATTGTTGATCATCGCTGCTGTGACCTGTTGTTGGTATATTGATCTTACTTTTACCTTGTCATCTCTTAGCTGTTGTTGTGCTGTTTTTGGAAACTGGCAATGTTTTTGCTCTTTGATAATAATGAGGAACAATAACAAGCAGTCAAGGTTGTTCTCTAATGATCTGGACCGCGAACAAGACACTTAACTGCCTATGCTTTAACTTGCTTTAAAGTGTCTTCCGAATGAGATGAATCAAACGTTCCCCTCTACTGAGCAGCACTTGCACAAATCCTTTGCATTCAGGATCAGAACAAAATCTGTCACGTCATTTTTTTTTTTCTGCATTGTGTCTTCACACTCTTAAAATCGTGTGTGAATTTGGCGCGATTAGTCATCTCTGTGCGCATGCCACCATCTTTCCAGAGCATGCACACAAGTGTGTACCTGTCAGCGTGTTGTTTACAACCCCACCCTACTCCAACACCCTCGTCTAAAGCCTTTTGCTCACTTGTTTGTGCTTGTTAAACCAATGTGGAGCTTCCAAAACACGGATCTTTTTTTATAAAATGGTCGTAACGTGGTTCTGGTTCGTGTGACGCAAATGATCCTGCTTGCAAATTTTTATCAATTTATCTATTTTTAATAAGCTTCATTCTCCTCTGAAAAAATTTTTTTTCAGAGAAAGCAATGGCAGATTCCTTTTTTTTTTTTGCAACTAGGAAAGTTTGTACTGATGTGTACCTACACTGATGAATCAATGATGAACTTTTAACCCCATCAACTATCTGAATAGAAAATGATCTCACCGCATTATTGGCGACAAACCAGAATAGATTGCGAAATTGATCATTAATCTAATTAATCCGTTTTAAATCGGTGCGGATTTCATAGAAGTAGAAGAGTAAAATGGATAACATTGTGCACGCTGGACGTGTATACAGTAATCTCCTGCACAGAGCAGGATACGAAGAGATAGTCTTAACAGTCAAACTGATAATCTGCGCTAATGGGATTTACTCGTCAGTGTGTTGACGCAGGAAGTAGAATTAGCTAGAGGAAGAGAATGGATTTTGCTTTTTATTAAGCACTATGTGGTTCTGTAGCACAGAGCGACGTTACAACAGATGCTGCTCAGGTTTTCTTCCCATGCTTAATGCTTATCTTGGTATAATCCTTAATATTATTGACACTATTAATAGCCGGAGGAGGAACTTGAGCATTTTATAAAACTACACGACAAGACTCTCTGAGGGAGACAGAAGTTATTTTTGTTCTTGCAGCATGGTTTTCTTGTATTTTTCTTCCTCATTCTTATCATTCTGTTAGTCACTCCTACTCCTTCGCAGTCCTTTCACCGTGTTCTCCTCTGGACCAAAACAGCCATCTGTCGTCTTACCAGCGTTCAGACCGTGTCATTAACTAAACTACCGTGATTTGCTCGTGACCCGTCATGGTTCTGTCCAAATGTCTTACAAATGAGACATAGCTAAGGATGTCTTGCTGTCTTGGGATTGGAACTCACTAACTTGCGTTCGCTAGCACAGGAACGTTCACATGTATACGTTTTAACTTTTAACACTACACCTCCTACCTGTAGAGATCACATTCTATAAATAAGGAGACGGTTTAACGAAAGCGGCTGTAAAAACAGTCAGTCTTGCCTAAAAACGATGTTTTAATTGATGACCCGCTAGCCGAGGGTGTTTTTCTGCCGTAAACGTCACTCCTTGCTAAGATTTCCGATACCTTCCATGCGAAACGGATCTAAATCGTATGTAATAGACTCTGGACACACGGTTGATCCGGACACACAGATACCGACGTGGTTCTTGTTCTTTCTTTTGTCCTTATTTCCTCATCAG
The DNA here is from genome assembly GCA_013621035.1 of Clarias magur. NCBI lineage: Eukaryota > Metazoa > Chordata > Actinopteri > Siluriformes > Clariidae > Clarias > Clarias magur. Next base: position 988,781 of record QNUK01000090.1, on the reverse strand, counting down.
TGCAGGCTCAGACTTGCTCATTAAGAAAATGCATCTACATCTGGATTCCCCTAAAGCTGCTTCCTACAGTGTTTACTGTTAAAATTTAAATAATCTATACAAATAAAACTGAACCAAGTTACAGTTTTTAAATGATATTAATGTCATTTATCAAATTATTTATAAGCCCAGAACAGGTTTTGGGTTAGGGTTAATTTGAGCTGGTTTAATAGGGTTAATTTGAGTCTTTGTCACATATACCTTAGTACACAGAGAAATTCTTTTCTTCGCATATCAAAGTTGAAGGAAGTTGCAGTCAGCCATGATGCGGAGCCCCTGAGGCAGACAGAGTAAAGGGCTTTGCTCAAGGGCCCAACAGTTTCAGCGACGAGGAGCTGCGGCTTGAACTGCCAACCTTCTGACACCAGAACTTTAACTCGCGGAGCTCACACTGCCCCGGCTCCTGGTTCATAAATGCCATGAATAGTAGTTATTCTTTATTATAGATGTTTTATTCATTTGCCATGTTGCATGCTACTGTATGTACATCAGTCGTGGTGTCTTTTAGTGGCGTCAAGAAGAAATCTTTTAAATGTCATAATTATGACAAAATGATTGGTGAGACACTGTGCAATTTTTTGTTTGCAGCCATGCATTATATAAACTTAGACAGTTTATAAAGCAAACGACCGTGTTTTTTTTTTTTTTTTCTTCAAAAAGCCCTGGGTGTGCACTTTTTTCCAGCAATGCAGAATTACGGATAAACCTTTTATCTCTGACTGGGAGTTCATTTCGATTTTCTAGTCGTTTAATTCATGGTAGGATTACCGCCCCACTCTAAGACCTGCATTTATTAATTTATTTTTTTTGCCTGGAGACAAAATGAACAGCCTTGTTATGATCAATAATAGGTGTGAACGAGTTTGATTGAAATGGCCTAAGGGATGAATATGCGTACACGTACAGTATACCACAACAACTGTAAATGCGTCTTATTAACAGCAGCATCTGTCTTATGTAACGTCATTAAATAACAGAAAATTGATTAACAGTTCTAGGAAAAAGTCCCTCCTTTAGTTCTTTGTTCGCTCACATAAACATCAATGGTATGATTAAGGGACGGAGCAGAGAAGAGAGGGGGTGGATGAGAGATTGTGTGCCTTTGCATCAGAGGGATGAAAGGTTTTTTGTTGTTGTTTTTTTTTTTTCGGGAGGCGGGAGCGGCAGCACGGCTTCTTCTCTAGTGCTGTATCTAGGGACACTAGTCACAGAGACGAAAGGATGGAGTGACGACAGCAAGCGGGAGGAGGAGGAAGGGTTGAAGAGCTGCTGGCTGACCCAGGTGCTAGGCAACTAGCTTTGCATGTTCCTGAATCGCTCTCTCGTCTGTTCTGTCTGACATCACTTTGAGAAATGGGCACATTCATTATCAGATCTTAAATATACTTTGCCGTAATGTTCCTCCAATTCTAGATACAAATGAAACAGCTAGACAATAATGGCTGCATAATTTGTCCAAGAATAGATTCCTGTTTAGTGGTTGTTATGTCTTTTCTTGGTTGCTAATTAAATGATCGAAATGTTTCATACAGCCGGGGGTTTTGGAGAAACGTGAAGTTACGACACCTGTTGCTGTTGATCAACGCAGCTGATGTTTTAAAAGTGTTTGTGCATGTGTGCGCACTTTATTGGAGCTGTAAAGGTTGTAAAAGTTGGCAGAAGTACTAAGCATTACTAGATCACTCTGCATCCCCAAAACCTCCAGCAGAGCACACTTCAGAAGGAAATGAGATCTCTCCAAGGCCTTCATAAGAGAACCAGACACCGGCTTGACCATGCCAACAATAACCCATCAAAGACGGCAGGCAAAAACGCCGTGTTCAGTATCTTGCTGGGCTTTTGGGTTTCGGCCCCGAGGCCCTGATGAACAGAGCTAAATGAATCACGGTCTGACGGGGTCAAGAGGACACGGTGCTTCTTAACACGGCCAACTGAGCAGAGTTGTGATTTTCAAGACTAATTTGCTCTCACTGATGATCATGAGATTGAGGATTGCCAATTAACATTATAGGCTCCAGCAGGAGGTCTGGATGGGGTAATGGCACTGTGCAGTTAACTGGAGTGAATCCATCTAGTGGCGTTAACCTCTTATGTCCCTTTCCAAGTGCATTGGAGGATTTTTATCAACTCTGAATGAGTCATATTTCAATACACAATGTGTATATACTTACGATCAACTATGTTAGGAAAACCTAGAGCCAATTATGTGACACAGTAGCGCAAAAGCAAAAAAAAGTCATCCGTCTTATGTTGTATCTCATTTGCCTTGTTATACTGTACAGTACGTTCCAAGCTGCTTTTCTGCTCTCCACGGGTGTAAAGAGTGGTTAATCAAATAAACAATCAGACGCTAAAAACGCTGCCATGGTCAAAGTGACTGACATTTCTGTCTGTTCATTGTATGTGAACATTAAGTGAAGCTCTGTGTGATGTTATTTAATGCACTGCTGCCTCGTGATTGACAGATTGGATAGGTGCAAGAATGAGTAGGTGTAGAGGAAAATAATAAAGTGTATAAGGCCTTGTTCATACGCAAGCTGTAAGTGCCACTCGATATCTTAATATCGTATTCCTTTGTTATTGTCGCAGGTCTGGGTTGGCGCAATTAGAGCCAGTTGTTTTAAAGGCATAGCTTAAGGCTTAGCAAAACGAGATTCAGCGATTTTTAGTCCATTATCCGAGTCCAAATCAGATCAAAGTTGATACTTTTGGTTCATTTTCTACTTTAGACATAGAGCAAGTATAGAGTAGTAGCTATAAAATATACAAACATAATATAAATATAATTTCTTTATATTATTTCTGCTATGCTGTAGCTCGGCGGTTTGTGCCTCACAGCTCTCCTCTATACAACCCAAAATTCTTTGCACCCATTAAATTGCTTTCACAGAACATCAGATTTTAATTGGAATCGGACCAAGACCATGTCGGTCATGCAGTCCCAGAACGGTTCATTTGTTCCACACCATAGTGCAAATGCCTTAATAAACCACATGAAAGTGCAAATACACAACGGTGCACAAGGGGGATTCGACTGGACTAAACACTATTCATGCGGAAGTACCTTAATCAGTTTTTTTCTCTGTTATCTCTCCTGTTTGTTCTCATCACTCCTTGCCTCTCATTCTTATCACTTTGCAGATCGCTGATTACCTTACACGAGAGTGGAGCTTAAGGGTCTAGTGGTTAAGCCTGGTTGCGAGTTCAAATCCAAAGAGCTGCTCGGTAGCCACCTTTTAGTTCTTGAACAACACACATGATGCTTAGCTGCTTGGCTTGGTGATTGGACTTGTTGTTAATCACTGGTTACTCATTCTGCACATGTCTGCCAAGTGAATAAATAAATCTGCACTGTATGTCCAGGACAAGGAAAAAACATACTGAATATAGTAATATGCCACTTGGAAGGTCGAAAGGGAAAAGAGCTGTAATTTGAATACGGTAATAAATTGTTTTGCATGATTTTTTTTAATGAACATGGAGCCATTTATTCTAAATGGAATCTAGGCAACTGTTTTTACTTAAAACCTTGTTAGCTACATGAGCTTTGCAACTCTGGTGCAAAACTAAAGTACCAAATATTGAACCTTATGCTTAAAGCTTTTACCTGGCTTGAGCATGGGACATCGAAGCCGGGGGCTACTGTAATTAGCCCGGATTAAATTACATTATTGCTAAAGTTTGCCAAGCTGTGTAGGTATTTGCATTCACTAACTGATGTAGTGATTTTAAAAAGCATTTAAAATCTCACTCATACTGGTCGTGAAACATAAATGATTCTTTGAGTTTAGATGTTTAAATCTGCTGTATGCACATTTAAAATCCATAAAGACATTTCGCTGGATTTCACCGTGTTCTTGTTCTTGGCAATTTCGTTCACTTTTCACAACTCCCCTCTCATGTTCTTTTCTTTTTTTTCTGTCCTTCATGAGCCTCTTACTTGCCCGTGTTTACACTGAGTTCAGCGTAGGCCGACACATGAGGCACTGCCGACCTTAGCTTATTACGGGAAACAAAAATATCCCTCATTTCTCCGTTGTGAGCTGTTCTCCCGCTTCACTGGGTCACACATGTGATCTGCTGTTTCCCAGAACCCCATTTGGACTACACTTCTGTGGAATATGATTGCTTTGTAATTACAGCCCGTATATTACATCAGGGCCTATTGTGCATAAGTCATATAAGTGTACAAAGTACCTCCTGAACTTACATAACCCAGGCTATTAGTGCTTCCATGGTATATGTTGATGATTCAGATCTTCAGATTTTTTTTTTTTCTGTTAATCTGTTTGGGTTGAGTGTTTATCAAAAAAGACTAAGTTGTTACTGCTGAAATGATGATGTTCACCTGCATACAGTTTGCCACAGAACAATAAAAGTACAGCCCCCCTCTGAAAAGCAGCATCACCACAGGATTCGGTTACCTCAATAACCATATTATGGGCATTTAAAGCATTTAAAACACTGCACTACATGCGTTGCACAAACATTTTTGGTTGGACCCTAAACCTTTCTGGATGCTGTAAGAAAAATCTAAGGTACTTTCTCATGGTTTGATTGTTGGAAGGGCTGTGAATATACCTGGATAAGTCTTGACATTATGACAAGCAAGTCAGATCTGCATTGGGCTTTCTGTGCACAGTAAATAGCTTTTACAGTACTAGATTACGAGCGTATTAGATTTTAGGGCTGTACCAAAAGCATTACAAAAGTGGGCATAACATTTTTTTTTTTTATTGCATAGGTTGTTCACATTTTAACCTTAAAAAAAAAAGACGCTGGGTTGAAGGTTACTTTCAAATAAAATACTTAATGTCTATTTGAAATGAAAAGCCGAATTTATATAGATCGCATACCGGCAGGTTGACGCATATTTTGAGTGACAAAATAATTAAACGTTTATTTTGATTTTACAATAAATGTTTACAAATTAAACATTTATTTTGATTTTACAAGATCACCATAATCATCAAATTTCGAATTCCATTTAACTAAGAAAAACAATTAGATCACAAATAAATAAAAATGCATTTAAATTCCGTCATGTTCCAAAGCCACAGTTAGCCACAGCGGAGGGATGAAAGAGCCACATGCGGTTCCGGAGCTGCAGGTTGCCAACCCCTGCTCTATACAATAGTACTACTCAACATAGTCTCTATCACAACTTATGCACATGCTACACCATTGTACCCAACTCTCAAATCCACTTTGAAAATCCCCTTTGTCGCACTTGATGGTGTCCTACTGCGCTACAGAATGTTCACGGGGGGGACACCATTGACGAGAGCAATGTGCGCAGTTTGGTGTAGAAGTTTAAAGAAGGACAGACAAGCACTAACGACAAACCACGCAGTAGGAGACCAGCAACTGAGACAAAGAGGATTTTCAAAGAGGATTCAAGAATTGGGTTGAACTATGATGTAGATGTATGTTTTGTGATGGAGAGTGTGTTAAGTAATACCTTTCTACGGAGGAACAGTTACCCTAACAACATGTGCAGTTTGAACCATCTACTGTACATCAGTTCATAACACCCACTTTTGCATTATATTCTGTACAGTCCTCATGCAATATTGTATAGTATATTTACATGTTAGTACTTTTCAGAGTCTTGTTCCACTGCCCAGCTTTTCTAATTTACCTTCCCACACTAGTTTTATTACATTAAAATGTACGTAATTGTAAAACCAACAGTTAAACACAATTTCCTAATTAAATCACATTCTGTCTTAATCAAGATGTTTGGTGTGTAAGCTTTGCTCTGTCACAATCCTTAACAACCGTCTTAGCATTGTGCTAACTGCATACATAAACACATGCTTGTAAATAATGCTGGGTTGTTCGTAATGTGCAGCAGCTATTTCAAAGCCTAATCACTATAACATTCACGGGGAGAACATTCAAACTCCATTTTGAATTGAATCTGGAGACCCTCGAGATGCAAAGTGACAGTGCTAACCACTAGGCCACTGTGCAGCCTTATAGTTATATAGATAAATAAATAGAATTAGATAGATAGATCGAATTGTGTATTTTGGGGTTGTTACCCAAAAAGATCATACTCCATGAGGAGTTGTGGCTTTTTAATTCCTATAATGCTTTACAAGCGAGTGTTTTGATTTTGTGTTTGCACTCTTAGCTATAAACGTTAGCTGCGTTTACAAGGTAGCCCCATTTTAAAACATTGGCCGTAAAAAAAAAAAGACTACCGTTTTGATAAAGTCGAATTTCACCCTCTGTTGTTCTCTCTCTCTCTTTCTCTCATGTACAGTAAATAATGTAAATGTAAATGCAGTGCTGTGCTCAATCACATCTCGTTTTAGGGAGCAGGCAGATTTTTGGCTCTGTGTGGAGATATGACCACGTAAACAGGAAGCTCTTTATTTTGATTAGAGACAAGCCAGTTCACATCATTGCAAAACTTACATGCTTGAGGCTTGGGGACTTTGTTTATGCATCCCCATGTAACAGTGCAGTTTGGTCATACACTCTGTCTCTGTAGATATAGAACTACATTATAACTGTATAAAACATACATTGACGGTGCTTGCTTCTCATAGGCTGGCAGACATAGTCCTTTACTTAAATTCTTTTAATTTTATTTTAAGAATAGAACTAATCTTAACCTGAATGATGCTACTGATGGTAATCACAGCTCCAGATAAATTTTCCTGTTGCCCTGTGACCATTTTGGAATGTACTGACAAGAAGCATAATTAATGGTTTAGATTAGAGCTACTGCAGTTAAATTCCTCATCATAATTATCCATAAAAGATAATGCCATTTGACATGTAACCAAAGAAACAGTAGCGTTTTTGTATTGTTTATCATTTAGTAACAAGCATTTTCTTAGCTAGTTAGCAACAAGCTAAAAATATAAGGCTATATACAGTAACAGCAAAGTTACTACACAAACCTTGACTGCTACACTGAAATAAAAATGCTAAGCTAACTAGGTTCACTGTCTGTAATACAATATCCTACGTATGCTAACAGTAAGCAAAGCTAGCTGATATATACAGGGTGGGCCATTTATATGGATACACCTTAATAAAATGGGAATGGTTGGTGATATTAACGTCCTGTTTGTGGCACATTAGTATATGTGAGGGGGCAAACTTTTCAAGATGGGTGATGACCATGGTGGCCATTTGGAAGTCGGCCATCTTGGATCCAACTTTTGTCTTTTCAATAGGAAGAGGGTCATGTGACAGATCAAACTTATTGGGAATTTCACAAGAAAAACAATGGTGTGCTTGGTTTTAACTTTATTCTTTCATGAGTTATTTACAAGTTTCTGACCACTTATAAAATGTGTTCAATGTGCTGCCCATTGTGATGGATTGTCAATGCAACCCTCTTCTCCCACTCTTCACACACTGATAGCAACACCGCAGGAGAAATGCCAGAACAGGCTTCCAGTATCCATAGTTTCAGGTGCTGCACATCTCGTATCTTCACACCATAGACAATTGCCTTCAGATGACCCCAAAGATAAAAGTCTAAGGGGGTCAGATCGGGAGACCTTGGGGGCCATTCAACTGGCCCACGACGACCAATCCAATTTTCAGGAAACTGTTCATCTAGGAATGCTCGGACCTGACACCCATAATGTGGTGGTGCACCATCTTGCTGGAAAAACTCAGGGAATGTGCCATCGTAAAGAGGGAAACACATTATGTAGAAATTTCAAATATACAGTGGCCTTGAGGTTTCCTTTGATGAAGAATGGTCCCACTATCTTTGTACCCCATATACCACACCATACCATCACTTTTTTTTTGTTCCAACATTCTTGAAGGGATCTATCCAATGTGGGTTAGTGTCAGACCAATAGCGGTGGTTTTGTTTGTTAACTTCACCATTCACATAAAAGTTTGCCTCATCACTGAACAAAATCTTCTGCGTGAACTGAGGGTCCTGTTCCAATTTTTGTTTTGTCCATTCTGCAAATTGTGTGCGCCGATCTGGGTCATCCTCGTTGAGATGCTGCAGTAGCTGGAGTTTGTAAGGGTGCCATTTGTGAGTAGCTAATATCCGCCGAAGGGATGTTCGACTAATGCCACTCTCCAGTGACATGCGTCGAGTGCTACGCTGTGGGCTCTTGCTGAATTAAGCTAGGACAGCCACTGATGTTTGTTCATTAGCGACAGTTTTCATGCGTCCACATTTTGCGTCCAACAAAAGTTGGATCCAAGATGGCCGACTTCCAAATGGCCACCACGGTCACCACCCATCTTGAAAAGTTTGCCCCCTCACATATACTAATGTGCCACAAACAGGACGTTAATATCACCAACCATTCCCATTTTATTAAGGTATATCCATATAAATGGCCCACCCTGTATTTATATTTGAAGAACTAGAGATGTAAGACATCTTATTTAACACATTTCTATGTAAGTAAATTTGACATAAAACATATTTTATATAAATAAAATATCTACGAAAATTATCACTGTTATACTAGCTAACAGTTTCAAGCTAGCTATGCTTTTTTTAAGGATGGAAATATATGAATGTCAATCAAGTCACATCAGGTCTTTTGACTATGTAGCATAACAGAACATAGTTATACTATAGTAGTAAGAACTACCTTTATTTCTCTAAATAATCGAATATTCAAAAACATTGAAAATGTGGGTAATTCTAGCTTTTTTCAGTGCCTGTTATTGATCATTGCAAAGAAAAAATAAGTCCATCAAATGCCTAAATTGTTACATATAAGAACCCTGTCTATATGTCTGTTCAGATTGTAATGGGGCATTCAATAAAAGTTCTATTCACCATGAATAAACTACTTTGGTAAAGTAGTTACTATAGTATAGGAATGCATATTACTGTAAGACAATTTATTTTACAGTTGATAAAACAGTGCGCTATCTAAGTTCTGTCTGGGTTTAAAACCTATATTCAGTTATGTCATTTAACCAGCTTTAGCTTTGATTATAGCACACAATGTGGTGTCCAGTTCATGTGTGGAAATGATTTCTCATGCGCCCTGAACTACACTTTTATAATTTGCGTGCTGGACTATTCCTGCGCCATCAGGGAAATAACACTCTAGTGATGTGATAACCTGGTCATTCAGTACATTTAGGTTGTCAGCTGACCTTTTTTTTTAATGCCACATAACATTGCTGAACCTAGACCTGACCAACTGAAGCAACCCCAGATCATAACAATGCCACAAGTGGCTTGTACAATGGACATTATGCAAGATAGGTGCATCACTTCATGTACCTCTCTTCTTACCCAGACGGTGAAATACAGTCAATCTGAACTCATTAAAGCGCATGAATTTTTTTTCCATTGCACCAGAGTTTGTTTTTGTTGTTGTTGTTGTTTGTTTTTTACAATGCAATTTTACCAAGGGTTTGTGATTTTCGATATAGGGTTAGATTTATTAACTAACGTAATTGACTTATAAATAATGATGTCAGTGGAAGCTTTTCACCGAGATGGTGAAAGGAATAGACATCATTTAAATGTTAAAGGAGAGAAATGATTTATAATTACACTATCTGGGGTAGCCCAGAGGATAGGTTTCCTTTTGAGTCTGGTTCCTTTCATGATTTCTTTCTCTTGTTGCCACAGTTTTTCCTTGATATTGCTGTCTCTAGCTTATTTATTCACGAAAAATGTAAATTTGCTTCTCAGACTTCTGTAAAGCTGCTTCATGACAATGTTGATTATAAAAAGAGTGTGTGCGCATGTGTTTATTGATTGTATTGTATCTCTCTGCAGGATATGAGAAGACATGTCATGATGACTCTACTGGACACCGAACAGTCGTATGTGGACTCTCTCAGAACACTGCTTCAGGTACAGCAGCGCTCTTTACAGTGTCTGACTTTCTTTCTCTCTGTCTTCCCATTTCTCTGTACGTAGGTCTGTTTTTCTTTCTTTCTTCTGTTTCCTTTCACAAGGATATCGGTTGAACTCTTTGACACTCCATGTTCTATAACAGTCCTCTTCGGTAAACCTGTTAGTTCTGTGTATGTACCAGAATGATGGAGAGAAAGAAAGAAAGAACGCCGCGAGTCCAGGCTGAGGTGTTCCCGACCTACAGGCTCTTTCAGCTTGTGTATCACTGTCACGTCACCATGACTACGCCGGGTTGGCCTTAGATGCTGCGGCAGTAAAACGGTTCGCATCAGTGCACAATTGCGGCAGTTATTAGTGGCCTCGCTCTGTTTATCAGCCCTAAATCAGCCCAGTTCACAGCATCGCTCAGCTTAAATACTAAATAGAGCTCATGTGGAGAGACATGCCCTCACAATGTGCTCAGCGGTTACAAATGAAAAACTAATAATTTGGTTATGAAAGCTTTTTGTATAGCTGTTTACATTGGGCAGATGCTTTTGTGCAGAACAACCTATTTATGTGTGCATCCATTCATTCCCCTTTTGCCTTCTCTGGCGGGGGTCAAAACGCCAAGGCCATGCTTATCGATCCTCAGTCAGAATCCGTGGTGGGTTCCTAGACATTCCCAACACAACAGTGATTAACATCACCAGTAGGTCCTGGGTCTGTCTTGTTGTGGGCTAATGCGATAGAAGGGCTAGGAGGTGGCACTTTATGAGGTGCCCAAAGCCAACCTGTATATCAGCCTATCATATGGTAGTAGCACGATGCAAAAAAAAAAAAAAAGCACATACATGCTACAGTTTATTTACATCAAACATTAGAATAGGTAAATGTGTGATTTCTGTTGACTTTGTTCATGGCATTTATGTTGGTACCAGACAGGTTAGCATATTTTAGGAAATAGGATTTTCATGCACAATGGCTAAAATTGGTTCAAGCTTCCGGGAAGCACATAGTAACTCAAAAAAAAACAAAAAACAATTTAGAATGAAAAACTATCAAACCTTGAGGTGGATATGTCGGAAGAGGAGAAGACCAAATTGCGTTCTCCTACTGTCAGCCAAGCACTGTAGTCTGATTGCTATCATGGGCTCACCCAAACTGGACATCTAAACATTAGAGCAACATAAGTGGATCCTGATGAGTTTTTTTTTTTTTTTTTTTTTGCTGTTGTATCTCATTAACTTCAAAGTTCAATATGTTGTTAATGCTGGAATGCTTTTCCACTCACCACGAAAGAGTATTGAAAGAGTGCTTATTTAGATTACTATAGACTTTGTCTTAGCTTGGATCAGTCTGGTCATTTTCCTCTGATCTCTCTCATCAGACACTTTGTTGATTAGCGAGATCAGCGGAGAATGACCCAACTGGTCCAAGCTGACAGGAAGGCTATACGAGACATCCCATGCCATCAGCAAATTTCTGTAATACTGAAACCAGTCTATCTAGTATCACTAATTATGTCACATTCAAAATCACATGTTTTTATGCATCATGCTGCTGCTACATCATTTGGCTAAGGAGATAAGTGCAGTATTAACAGGTGAATTTAAACTCTACATACTGTATGTATATAAAATGTCCATCATGTCCATAAAATCATCTCCAGTGCTTGTGCAGAATACACTGTGTATGTGCAATGTAATATTAATTTTATTTATTGAAATTAGTTTTGAGCTGGAGTAGTGATCCGGAGTTCAGGGTTCTCATAGCTTGGGGAAGAAGCTCCACCAAAGATTTAGTCAATATGATTGTGCAGGTGATTTACAGCACCGGAGCAATCCTGAGCTCAGGTTACTGCATACAGTATGTGCAGTTTGTATAGCAAGTACATGGATGCATATAAGATGTCTCCTTTAGGGTGTATTCATAAACCCAGTATTCACATGACAAAATCCCCCCACCCTTTTTTTTTGTTTGTTTTTTTTAAGGCAAATGCTTTAATCATTCATCATTCTATGATTTCCTGTATTTTTTTACATTTTTGGCAATATTTGTTAGTAACAAGAAAAAAACATTTAGGACCGCAGAGCCCCCGCTGCTCTGTGAGGTCGTGCTGTCTGTTATACTTTGGCTCTAATGGGCCTTACCATTTCCGAATTCATCAAAGGAGGCATTTTCTGTAATCACAGCCCCTTCCAGAACATTCGACTGATGTTGCACATCTGTCCAGTGCAGCTTTTTGTCCAATGCACCCCTGGATATTTTGACAAGTGCAAATCTGAGCAAAGGTTGACACTTTAGTTTCAAATGTAAATTGTAGACAAGCCTTTGCCAAGTGCTTGCAGGAGAAAAAAAAATCACAAACATCACTCAAGCACACAAGGAGCCCAGAACCACTGCTAAATAAATTATTATGGAAATGTCTTGCTTAAAACATTTCCTGTACCAAATTTTTTCAGGACCAATATCCAAAACACATGGCATTTCTGCAACACTATAACTCTGTCCATTGGCTCAGTTTATGCCTCACAGCTCAATTTATATACCCCCATGTATTGGGAAAAGAAATAAAAGCAAGCAGATGCAAACATGCTGCATAAGGCATAACTTGTACATTATCTATGCCGATCCTACTGTATAAGTAGGCTTATGCTTGTATTCTTGCATTTAATTCTGATTAAGTGACACAGCAGACTGGGGAAGAAAGAAAATGAATGTCAATCATGTCTCATTAGAATATTAGGCCATGCCCATCCAGACAGCACATTCAATTTAGAAGATGCTTTAGCATGAAAGGACTTGTGAAGTGAAGGAATAGAAACCGATAAGTAATGCAGTTAAATAAAATATCATTAATTTTATGTTCTAAATTGGACATGTAACACTTACATTGTATAATCTGAAAAAAGATGTATCCAGATGTTCATATTTTATGCTATAATTCCTTGGATTTTATCATACATAATATGGCATGGACTGTGTATAATTCTTTCTTTCACGCTTAAAAAATCAGTTTCATTGAATCGAAAAACAAGCCATACATGTTTAATGAGAAAACAACATTGTTTATCATCCATGCAGGCTGGTACATAGAAAAACTCTTCAGAATCTAGGTTCAGAGGGAAGCTGAAATATGTTGATTCAATTTTATGATCAGTAAAACTTTAAAAACCTCGCTTGCAACTTTAGTCAAACATTTGTGTAGGGTATTGCTCATTCCTAATAAAACACTTACCCATACGCAGGCACGTGTTACGATATGCTATGATACTGTATGTCTCATAGTGCATATACTGTATCTGAGCATATTCTCATTAGTTGTGTGGTTCATTTAGGACAAGCCTTAAAAAATCTCATGTTTTACTCCTTCATTAGCAAGTAAACATAAGGCTCAGAGCTCATACAAAGTAAGTGTGTGTGTGTGTGTGTGTGTGTGTGTGTGTGTGTGTGTGTGTGTGTGTGTGTGTGTGTGTGTGTGTTTGTTTTAATGCTTCAGCTGTGTGTATGTACAAGTTATTCCTGTACCCCACATGAGCAACATGTTAGGGTAGAATATCTTCTTATATGAGGTCACAATAGGGGGAACATCTGTTTTGTTTAAGCATAGGCCAATACACCAATGGAAAATGGCCAGAAGGCATGGCTTTTTTCTTTATTTTTGTGTTTGTACATGCATAATATGTGGCCTTTAAATTCCTGTTCATCTGTTCATTTAATATATGTAAAAAAAAAAATAAAAAAAAACATTTAACCAAACTCTTAACTAAAGACCACACATATGACAGGTACTTGCAGTAACTGGTCCAACTTGTGCTGAACCTTGCAGAGCTACATGAAGCCACTGAAGCAGCCTGAGAACTCGCTGCTCTGCGATATCTCTCTGGTGGATGAGATGTTCTACCAGATCCCTGAAATCCTGGAACAGCACGAGCTCTTCCTGGAGCAGGTGATCAGCTGTGTTAATGACTGGCACGAGCGCCAGACCATCGGTGACCTCCTCGTCCAGTCGGTGAGTACAGTGCACTCTCTTTTGGATGACTGCTGGAATGCTCAGGTCCTTATGCTAGCTATGTATTAGCTAATAGTATTATATAAGCAGAGATTACAAAATGGTTTTAGAGGTAGTTAGTTTGTAGTCATTGGTGATCGGGCCTTAGCGCTTAACTCAAATACTCTAGATTAATGTTGTAAACTACAAAGTCAGAGATACTGTATCTTCCTGTATATGAGTCTTTTGGAGCCTATGTCATCATTGCATAAAGTTGGAGGCAAACATGAATCTCCTCAGGCTAATCAACTACAGCATACAGCATGTCTTCTTTCTGTATTGTTGGTTGCCAGAATTGAAAGCTAGCCTTAACTGCCATGTAAAACCTCAAAACACTCACTCATATTCTACACCGCTTTATCCTGTATTCAGGGTCACGGGGGGGGGGGGGGGGGGGGGCTTGGAGCCTATCCCAGGAGACTTAGGGCACCTGGACCATCACAGGGCACAGACACACACACACACACTCTCATTCACATACTACGGGCAATTTGGGAACACCAATTAGCTTAACCAATTAGCTTAATCTGTGGACTGTGGGAGGAAACCGGAGTACCCGGAGGAAACCCACCAAGAACATGCAACGTCCATGCACACAGAGACGGGAATCGAGCTTGGCCGGGGATCAAACCCGGACCCTGGCGGTGCAAGGCGACAGTGCTAACCACTACACCACCGTGCCGCCTCGATGAGGGATCTCATTGAGGAAATCATTAAAACATTTTTTTTAAAGCGTAACATTTTTGAAGAGCACATTTTGTATAAGGTAACGATGAACAACAGTAAATTATTGTCTCTTGTAGGCATAGATATGTGTCTAAGGCTTTTCATGCTCACTAAATGGTAATATGAACTCTAAATGATTCTTCTCATAACTCTCTAAGCACGTAAATGGCATTCTGTGTATTCTAATGCCTAATAATCTAGTTAATAAAAGATTGGTAACCATTCCATTAATTTGAGTAAACCAAACACATTGAGGTTATCTGCCATTTTACACAGCAGTATTGTGAGCATGAGCATTTATCGGCATTGTCCGCATGCCCGTTCGTCTGTCTTTACATACGTTTTTGCAGGAGAAAAACATGCAACATGCCGTGTTCGTGCTGTGTAAATGTATTTTTAACTATTGAAATTGATTGCCATTGTTCATCATTGAAATGCACTGGAATTTGACCGAACATTGACTAGAATCAATAATTGTCTCATCAATATAAAATAGACGAACCAAAGATCTGGCGGAACTGGGAGGAACTGAGGGTGTATAAATCTTTAGATGCCTATAATGATGTCCTGAATGATCATGCACAAGACTTACAAACACTGAACAGATGAGATGTATTCTTGCAGACACAATTCAATATCAATTTGTGGTGTAAAACTATACAGATCCGATTAGTGGAGATGCTTGGCGTGTGAGCTGTATGAGTCAGCGATTCTGGTCCCGCTGGATAATGCTAGCTTTTTCTAACAACACTCATGGTTTAGGAATATCAGTGGACGTAAATACACAGATAAGCTTTATTTTTTTTCAGCCATTGTTAAATTAATAGAAAACTATAATTTTCTATAATTTATATAATAATTTTCAATAAAAATTATTGACCAGCATTACCAAACACATTCAGGAAATGATTATGCCTTCAGCTTGGCATGATATGGGTCTATTAAGAAATGTTATATTGCTATCAGTTGTCCATCATATGTGGTTATACACTGTATGGCCAATGATATGTGGACACCTGACCGTCATATTTGCATTCCACAAAGTTGAAATAATACGTGTTAAATGGCTTTTGTGTGCTGTAGCATAAAGATTTTCCTCCAGTGCAGCTATGAGGTCTCATCTAAACTTGTTGCAGTCTAGCCTACACAATGCCCTGACCTCGATGCCACTGGGGTTGACCTTGGATGCTAACCGTACAGTTCTTCTCAGCAGACAACCATACCTGACCCCAGATCCCGAAACCTATTGGAAAGCATTCCCAGAAGAGTGAAGGCACATCGATATGATTGAGCAGTCTATATACTTTTGGCCATAATTAAATTAAATGGCCAGTGAATGAGGCATTAAGATTGAAAATGCTCGTATATGTTGTCATTGAATAAAGTACTCCATCAGTCATTGCTTTTATCAAAGCAATCACTAAGTCATCATTAATGGCGTGATTACCAGTGTGATTACCGGGAAAAATCACAAGCTACAATGAAGAGCTTCCTGTTTTAAGCATTCTAAGTTCAGCATAGGTTCATAGCATATTGAAATAAAATAAACACATTAGATCGGACTGAAATGATTTATTTTATGTGGAAGCACACCATGAGAGCACCATGGCTCATACAGTAGCTGAGTCTTTTCCCAACAATGGTAATTTCTTAACTATAACTCCTTGGACATATTATCTTGCATATTATCTTTCTTGATTGATGGGAGCATAACTTTTAGAGAATGATACAGTTTCAGTGACAAACTTGAATCTAATCTAAACAATTCACTTGAAAGGTAATTAGAGTTGACTAAGATGGCTGTCCCCTCCCTTTCCTTACAGAATTTAACTTAACACTGGAGTTTTTTTTCCCCTAGAGTCTTAAACCACACCAGTAACTCTGTGTGACCCAACCAAAGATCCGAATGCAGTTTAAGGCATACAGCGTACAGTATATTTAGTGTGGGAGGGAATTTCCAGTGAGATCCATTTTCCTTACTATACATGTTAGCAACACAATGAACTAAAGAAGCAAATTACAGACGCTGAACAAGTTCTGGACGAATGACTACCTTTGTGATAAGGGAATACTAATATCCATTTCATTTTCACCAAGCCATTCTGTAAAAAAGTGTGTTTTCCCTCAAGGACAGGAATAGCCACTGCTGACAAATACGCTTAGGGTAATTTAGGTCGATCTGAAAGGTGCTTCTCCATTACTGATGATGTCACTGCACTTATTATCCACCAGCATTTGGAATTAAAGCAGAGACCGGGCAATGAGAGAGTCAGCCAGGTCGGAGCCTCTCAAGTCTCCTAGCAGTCATTTACACTAGTACTTTTTTGAAGCAATAACATGGTTGTGCCTGTGATCTCCTCAGTAGGGTCAGAGGACACCTCTGCGTCTGCTCCAGAGTCCACATGGTGCTATTTGTCTTTCCGTAAACATGCAAACTGTATATGTACAAGCAATTACACAATTTTCCTGTAGTCACACTTACGTGAAAAGTAAAGTATGGTTTCTGGACAACTGTGCCTCGTGTTTTGCAAGCCTGGTTGTTTTTTTTGTTTTGTTTTTTTTTGATAATTTAGATGTTGCTTAAGGTGTTACTTACAAACTCCGGCCTTCTTTTAGTATTAATAATTCATATTATTATGTTTGTCAAAGGTCGAGTTCAAAATCAAGTTGTCAAAGATCAAAGATTTATTATGTTCTTATAATGATGACATATTTCAGCATATTGTCTTGATGGAATATTTTTAATATTTTTTTAACAGGTTTGTAAAGGTAGTGTAAAATAAGCAAACTAGAACATGATAAGAGGGTAAGGGCTGTCATGTACCTGTGCATGACCTTAAATGGATAGTTCAGGGTTTTTTTTTAATCAAAATTAAGGTAAATATACAGTTAAGTACATTACAGTAGGTCTTGGTTGTCATCCATTTTCCTGCTCTGACCTCCCACAGTGAAGTTTGTCGTCCGGAACACAAGTACAGTGTAAGTAATGGGGGCCAACTTTCATTCTGTGCAAAAAATGCATTCCAAAATTTAGCTGAGACTCATATAAAGCTTCTGTCATCCCACCAAGGTAATCCTACTTGCTATGTTTCAATGGACAGTGTGTTTGGTACAAATGTAATTATTTCCCTTCCTTGGAAATTACTACCCGTACAGTATGTCTAACCTGAATTTACCCCTGGTTACTTACATTGTAAGTACTGGTTACTTACACCACGCTTTCCGGGTGATGGTCAATTTTTTGATTGAAGAGTGATTTGGAGGGAAAAAAAGTGTCCCTTTAAGCACCACTGTAAATTTAATTAGCTTTTAGTCCAGGTGCATTTTTCCAGGTAAAGGCTACCGCTCGAGTAATGACACATGGTGACATTTAGTATGATAAGATTCTGAGATGTCCATGTTGTCGATATTATTGTACGTTTGAATTAGTGCTTTATACTGTACATTCTAAGTACGTAATTAACAACAATGGATCTCTGAAGAGTTCAATTATTTGCATGTAACAGCATGCACTAAAGTGATTTATTCTGTATTATTATAGGAATTTAGCCAGAAATTAAGATTTTTATTTCCTGTCAATGTCAAGAAATACTTTATACCCATCGATAGTTACACATATTTTGCATAACAACCTTCAGACAGTTCCTGTAGTCGCTGGTGTTTTCTGTAATCTGTAATCTGACCTAATAATGAATGAATGAATGAATGAATGAATGAATGAAGCTTTCTAATCAATCACAATTGAGAATTCGGTAGTGATGTGGTATGTTTTATTATTATACATAATTTAAGGTTAGTTTTTTTTTAATACAGGCTTAGGATCTATCAGAAAAATAAAAAGGTATTCATTTTTAATATGGATACAAAAACGGGTGCAGTTGCCACAAGAACATGCCGGTTATCATTTGTTAGACAATCTAGAGGATGCAGTGTACCTTTAAAACTCATTTATGCTACGTAACTGGACTTCAGTGGCCAGAGGTGTGCATTTAAAAGGACATCTTGTTCTTCTTACCATGAATTGCAAATGTAATAATGTTTAATAATAAAATTATTTAAATATAAAATTATTATTCTTTATTATTTATTTTGCCATGAAATTTTCCTATTTGACTATTTAAAACTGAGATGAATCAGTTCAATAATTTTATTTAGCACTTTTAAAAGTGGGCATTGTTACACAACAATACAAGGGAATTTTTTTTTTTATATATCTTCATCAATTTGCTCCTAATGAGCAAGCCAGAGGCAAACTGTGACCGTGAAAATTTCATGAGATTAAAAGAATGAAACCTTAGCAGGAGCCAGACTCATTTTTGATTATACCGAATAGTGCGACTATAAATTGCAAATACATTTTTAGCTCATCATTAGAAGGGCATAAGGCAAATGAGGATTGTCCCAGAGAAAGCATTTGTTTTCCCCACACTCCTAGACTGGTAGGTATTGCATTTAAACAAAAAAGGGGGAAAAAATGGGTGGAAATCCCCAAAAAAGAGAGGGGAAAAAATCCAGTCTACTCATTTAGCTTTATTGTTATAAGATGCCTCATTCCCCAGCCATGGTGAATGTGTAAAAATCTTCTAATTGTGGTAATTCACATCATTCCTCGGTATTGTGTCTGATTTGCCCTTATTGATTTTACTCAACAGAACCATACAATGATAAACAATGCCATTAACACCACATAACATTAGCACATTGACATTGATTATCAATTATGCACCAGTACACTGTGTGACAGGGTCATCTGCACCCGAGGCTGATCTGTCCCTGTTTGGAGCAAAGACCAGTGCTTCTGGTCAGATCCCACAGAAAAGCCAATGCAGCACAAATTGCTGAAAAACGTCATGACAGACAGGTATCGCGACACTTAGTGTCAAGAATGTTGATCTGTAGATCAATGGGATATTCTGGCCCTAAGGATCCATGGAGGCGTCACTTTGCATCAGTTAAAATATCTGCTGCTAATGTCCTGGAGGCACACACCCCACAACGCACCTTTAGGGGTCTTGTCGAGTCATGCCTCTAGGGTTGTTTTAGTGGCACAAGGAGAACTATATACGGTAATATCTGCCTTAATGTTTTAATGTCAGGGCTGATCTGTGTATAATAGTGTAGATCAGTAGAATTCTGTGAAAAACACAGGGGGATAAAAAAATGAGATGGAGAAGAATGGTTGTAACATGGACAGAGGTATTGTAGTATGTTCAAGCCACAATTGATTTATATTTAGTCCCGCCTCAAAACTCCATAAAAGGCAAAGTTCACAAAGAACTGAAAAGGAGAAATGACATCTAAACATAAAATAGTGCACAATGAGTGCTAAATGATGTGCATCTCTGTGTGTAATTGAAATAAGCGACTTCAGCGTGTAATTCGTATTTAAACCTGCCGCAAGGCAGGCAAGTTATACGATTTAAAGACTATTTTTCAAGCTTCAGATTGGTGCGTCTCATATAATATTTGTTTAAAATTTTTCATGAATACTATATGTCTTGTTCAAAATCACTGGCATAAAAAAGTGTTATGATTTAAAGGAGGAACTCGGTGCTATTGGAATTCTGAGAAACGTCGTCCATCTCTGATAAATCTCTTTTATTTCCTTTCCCAGTTTTCCAAAGAGGTGCTGGCTAACATTTACTCTGCGTACATTGACAACTTCTTGAATGCCAAAGACGCAGTGAGGATCGCGAAAGAAGCCAAACCAGCTTTCATGAAGTTTTTGGAGGTTTGTTTCTCATCTTTCGTGTCTGTGTGTATCCCTTTGGGACTCGCACTTGGGTCAGACAGTCCTTTGTGTCATTACGTTTAGGTGATCAAGCTCATAAATGTCTGACACTAAATGATGTAATCAATCAAATGTTTCATGGTTTGTATACTTTTGAAGCAAAATTAATGTGCAATACACAGAGAGAAACTGGGTAAAAAAAACGTACTGGTGTAACTGGACATGAATTATACAGTCTGTGGTGAAGCTGAACTGGGACGTCACATGAGAACAGTTTGAAAAGATGAAGTTGGCTGGATACACATGTCTCAGAGGAAGCACATTGGCCTTTGTTTTTTCCCAGTTGGTAACAGTCATATAAAAGGGAGGACTAACTAGTGGGTGGCAGTCAGACCAAATTGGAAGGAAACAAGTTGAACATGCAACACAAACATGGAAAGCATGTTATATTTATTTAAAAGCAGTTGTCAGTATATTAGGTATCATTTGGGTAGAGTCGCTAGAGGTACAGAAAGAGCCACCGCCTAAATACCAGCTGAGCATGGTGATCACTTTCCATGAAGGATTCAAGTAATGGCGCAGATAAATTCTTATTTAATAGACCTTATCATTACAAGAGCATCCTTACAACATATTTTTTCATCTCCTAACTATAATAGTGCAGAGATAAAATGTCTTTTCTAGCCATTGTTCTCTGTCTGTGTGCACTCTTCAGTATGACAGTTTTTCTAGACACCAAACCCTATCTCTTTGTTTGTTCTTCCAATTATAAGTGTATTTTAGGTCACATCGCTTGAGTGCTGTTGCAGATTCATTATAGTTGCCACAGGCAAAGCTGACCCTGGAGTTCTTGTGCAGCTGAATTATTGATGTTGCTGCCACCTAGTGGTTATATCTGAAAACAGCTAAATGAACATGCAAGGAGAAGATTAATATTTTAGTGTTTCCTCATTTGGTGAAAGCTTTTATTAGGCACTTATAGTTTTATTACATTTGAACCTCCATTTCTTTTTTTCCCCCCATTTTTTCGCTCACATGCAGCAAAGTATGCGAGAGAATAAAGAGAAGCAGGCTTTGGGTGATCTGATGATCAAACCTGTGCAGCGTATCCCACGCTATGAGCTCTTAGTCAAAGTGAGTATAAGTTGTATTTTGGTTTCTTGTCTCATCACTCATGACTTCTGCATGCTCAGGACAGGTGAACACGCAACATGTTATTGAAGTCATTCAATGTGTGTGGATGGGTTAGGATTTGCTGAAACACACTCCGGAAGACCACCCAGACCACCCGCACCTGCTGGATGCTCAGAAGAACATAAAGCGATTGGCTGAGAGGATAAATAAGGGACGACGTAATGCGGAGGAGGTGGAGCGAGAGACACGGGTCATGCAGGAGATCGAGGCCCACATAGAGGGAGTAGAGCATGTATGACACACATTTTTCAGCTCAGATGTGTTTTTTCTCTTATGTGACTGCTGCACTCAAATACTCAAATACTTTAAACTGTTAAACAAAAAAGTGATCCAGACGTGCATTATTGCTTGTTTACCAAATACTTTCTCATTATTTGCTGTCTCGCCTACCTAAATTTTTTTACATACTTAATTCCTTAAATGCTTAAGTTGCGTCCCTTACAGTACAGTACATACATTGCTGCATAACGTTGTTTACTTGCTTGCTTTACTTACTTGATTTAAAATAATTTACCTTCTTAACTTACCTACCCACTCACTTTACTTGCTTGATCATATTTGCTTAAATAACTAACCCTAGTTGATTAATGTTCTTGCATACTATAATTTACTATACTATAATTTACCATAATTTAATTTACTACATATAACTTTCTTTTTTTGATTTACTAACTTACATGTATTGATCTTATTTACTTACATACTTTAGTTATGTACCTTACTTAATTAACCGTAGCTGATTAACAAATTGTAACATACCTTACTCACCTTCTTAATTAACTAGTTAATTGATTATAAGCTTCCACTGTTATTCCTAATCATTTCTTTTGATGATGCTAGTACACACTTACACAGATCCACACATGTGCAGCTAAAAATGTTTGTCATTGATGTTAAATTCAATGCTGTATCTGATCTTTTAATGCCTTTTCATCTCAGATCTTAAATCCGGAGAGGAAATTCCTCAGACAGGAAATGGTGATGGAGGCGGTAAGAGAGTGAAAAATCTGTTGAAAATTAAGATTTTTTTTTTCTCTATCAATATTTCTTGGATAATTGTTTGACGAGTGACCCAAGACTTCAAGGTCCCTTCTCTGTTTCTTCTCTTTCTCTTTATAGAAATCAGTAGGGGGGAAGAAGGATCGCTCTCTGTTCCTGTTCACGGATTTGCTGATCTGTACGACTCTGAAGAGGAAGTCAGGCTCCTTGCGCCGGAGCTCCATGAGTCTGTGAGTGGCTTGGTTTGGATTATTAACATTTCATGCACTTGTGATTGTTAGAAACCAAAAGAAGGATAATATTAACATAAAAGAACATATAAATCTAACTGCACAACATCTAATCAAATCATGATCCAGATTGAATAACATATTACCGTATATATAGCATATTGATTTAATTTGTTTTGTACTTCTTTCACGTGTAATAACTATAAATATAATTCTGAAATCTTTTTATTCATAGCCTACAGGCAATTAATTTCTAGCAGTGCTTGTTAAACTGGCTTTTGATCTTAGGCAAGATTTGAAAGTTCAATTTAAAAACATTATATTGTTTTTATAAAGTTGGTATGGCTGTGTAAATTACGTTTAGAGTGTAAAGCAATTTTCTGTGCAATTTTTAGTGATAAATTAACTCTATATTAACTATTTTAATTTTACTTTTAATTTAAACCAACTTTCTATTATATGTATATTTTGGAAGAAAAACAATTATCAATAAACTTAGAGGTTTCTCTTGACCTCTGAGACATGGCATAATCTGTAAAAATTGTCAGGCATTTGCATGCAACAATAAAACCTAGTAATTTATGGTGGAAATTTGGAATTTGTAACAATAATTGCTGTTGCAGTGTTAAGATAGAGAAACGTTCTGGCAGTTGGCTCTTTAGCCCCCTCTAGTGTGTATACATGGCCTTACACCTCCACATTGCATTTCATTTATAATATGTATTGGTGTGGTTAATTCTCAAGACACGGGTAATGAATCTGTTTTTGGATTATCTTCCTAGATCACAGGATGTACCACAAAAAATCTTGACATTTTAAAACTTTAAGATTTAAAATCTAGTCTGATGATTTTTTTTAAATAGACAAACAGTTCAACAAATAAAACGCAGGCATGCTTGGAAGCTGATAGGCAGTATGGCATAAATAGTGACAATCAAGCACTACAGTATATTGACTCATCAAATTAATAAATGGCATTCAAGTTTTTAAATGTCTCCTCTTTTTATAGGCTTTATTTCAGATGTAGAAATGCATTGAGTTCTAGTGTGTATTGATTTACCCTTAACACTTTTCAGATATTCTGCTGCTAGTGTCATCGACACCTCCAGTAAATATAAGTTCCTGTGGAAACTGCCCTTGGAGGATATTGAGTTAGTGAAAGGTAAAGTGTCCTTCTCTATTAGCTAATTCAGAGAAATACTGGTCGAAACAAAAGAAGTTTTTGTTTATTTCTGAATCGTTTCCTCTCTGCAGGCTCGAGTCAGGCCACCAACAGGGATACAATCCAGAAAGCCATCAGCCGTCTGGATGAGGACCTCAGTACCCTCGGCCAAATCAGCAAGCTGTCAGAGACACTCAGCTTTCCTCACCAGGTCAGTTACAACACAAACACATCAATGTGTAAACACACAAAAGATTTATTGTGTGTATGTGTGTATATATATATATATATATATATATATATATATATATATATATATATATATATATATATATATATATATATATATACACCTACTGTATATCTGTATTCTATATTATACTGTATTAGTATATTAGAATATGCAAGTCATCAGTATATTAGTTGTGTTTGTATTTACCAACACATTTTCTTTATACAAAGTATATCAATTAATTTTTCAAACACGTCTAAGCATCTGTTCTGTTGGTTTATTTGAAATAATGATTTTGCATTATATTTGGTATGTACTCTAGCATGAGTGAGCTAGTTGGCTGTGTGGATTGCTGATGGACATGAACTGGTTCATGGCCATCTTCACTTTATTTTTCTGCCACTTTAAGCTTTGATTCGAGATTAAATTAATAAATATGATACGGCAAACTTCTTAATATGTTCAGCTTGGTTGTTTTCTTGGTTTCCTTAAAATATCCCAGTAACCAAGTATAAAATTTTGTTGATGCATCCATCATCATCATTGAAGCTAGACCTTTATGGTCTTTTTCCATATCTTACCTGGCCAGGATTTGTGACTCTGTGCCCTCAGATTCAGATGGCCCATGACCGGCGTAGAACCAAATGTGGTCGGTTGTAGCCCATGAACTTCAGGGTTATTGTGTGTTCTGAGATATTTTCCTGATTGTCCTGGTTGTAAAGAGTGTTTAGAGTTCTAATTATGGTCTGGCAAATGTCTTCTGAACTTTGAGGCATTGCTGCCACATCAGTGGCTGAGATACACTGTTGCATAAATATTTCTGTGACCAGACTGGTGATGGTGTATGATATTACTTAGGTTAGATAAACTGTATACTTTGAAACATAATTAAGCATATAAAAGGGTAAAAAAATGTCTTCATATAGAATAGAATAGCATTAATTCCCAAGCAGTGAACTACAGTGAACAATCTTTTCCTCATGCACCCATCAGTTTTTGGATAGAATAACTTTCCTGGACTCTCTTTACATTCTAAGTACATTAACAAATACATAATAACATCTTGTCAAATCTCTTTTCCTCTTATTCCAGAGTCTGGATGATGTAATAAAGGACTTGATGGCATCAGTTCACAGGGAATTAGCAGAGAAGCAGTCCCTGGCATTTAGCATGACCTTCTTGCCCACTAAGCTGGAGCTGAGCACGGCATCTGCGGACAGCACTTTCATTTTCGAGTTCAGCAGTCCAGACGCACGCAGCAACTTTGAGCAGGCCTTTGAGGAGGCCAAAAAAAAGCTTGGTACTCACACTGTTAAATCCAAACCAAGATCATGTTATTTAACTAAAGTACAGACTAGATAGAGCCTTAGAATCAGCATAGATAGAGAATCCGACTTTACACCTTACAGAAGGGTGACAAATTAAAGGAAAACTCTGGGCTTGGTTATGCCAGACATGGCATTTTACAGGCATTGGGTTTGTTACTCGCCTCACCCTTATGAAAATGAGTAATAAGTATGAAAATTATGTAAATGTTTTAATAGCCACCAGATCTTAAACAAATTGAACACCTACAGTATGAGACACTTGTTTGACAGAGTTGTCCAACACCTTTAAAAAAATATTTAAAAAGTGGGGGGTGAAAGAATACTGCTCTGTATTCTCATTACAATCATTATTCTGGTGTACCATTGTGGCCCAGCAGGTTTATAAGTCACTTCTTTGGTTTCCTTTTAATTTGTCACGCATTTGTTCGTGTACATTTAGCAATAAAAATTGCAAAATAAAATGATAAGGACTAATACAATAATAATGCGATACCAAGTGATAAGTAAAAGGATTCCACATGTTACATCTTTTCAATGTAAAAGGCATGTGTGTGCATATTGTATTTGACATCATGCTTTTCCTCTTAATAGCCATGAATAAAGACGAATGGGACCCTGAGTTTTTGAAAGCCATTCCCATCATGAAGACCCGTAGTGGCATGCAGTTCTCCTGCGCCTCACCGAGCCACAGCAGCCCAGAGAATGTGTATGAGGTGTGGGTGTGTAATAGTGACGGCTACGTGGGCCAAGTCTGCGTGCTGAGCATCAGGGCCGAGCCCACGGTGGAGGCCTGTATCGCCGTCTGCTCTGCGCGGATCATCTGCATCGCAGCCGTGCCGGGACTCAAGAGCAGGTCAGGTTTGCATGTATTGCACTTTAGTTTAGAGTCTAGTGGTTAGAGAGTGAACTCTGAAAAATCTGCTGCTGCTGTGTGTGTGAAAACATTGAAAGTACATTCCGTCCATACGTGGAAAAGTTCCAGATGACTCAGCATTAATAGCAAAAGAGCTATACATGTGGTCTCAGCTTTGTGAAAGTATAACCACTCTGTTGCTGTTTCTAATTGTGTTTTTGCTAGATTTTAGTTTAAATTATTTATTCAATATGTTTCTTTTCAAACATATGTATACAAGTCTAGTGGTTACTTTGTAATATCCAGTAGCTTCAACGAGACAGCTAGTTGTTCATGCAAGCTAACACCTGGGAGATTAAAGCTCTTAGAGAGCCTTAGCTGATGTTTTCCTACACTCTATGGTGGTGAAAATGGCCCTACTTAATTATTGTTCAATACATGTAATGATTAAATGATTTGAGGCAAATGTAATTTTTCTTTTGTAAAAATCCCTTGTCCTTTTTGTATTGGCCTTCAGCTAGTTGCTATTAATGCTAGCTAGCGTTTGAGGGACATGGACCAATCCTGTTGGTTAGATTTAGCGCGATCATATTTTCCCACATTCTTTAGTTCATTGGTGAAAGTGGCAGTAATTTACAATCAATACACAAAATCAGTACGTGATCTGAGTCAGACATTTTGTTGTGAATTTTTCTTGTTTTATGAATGGGTTTACAATTGACTGACTTTTACAGTGACTTAGTTTTAAAGTAAATGTGAATAAACCAGTAAAATATTTTGCTACAAGGGGCGTTCAAGTCAAACAGGGACTTTTGATTGTGCACAATGACCGAGCACAGTTATGTGAGTGAAAGCTCTCTTTATTTCTATATATAATCCCATAATGCACTTTTCCCAGCGTTTAACTTGTGCTTGGTTACCATGAAGTTAGAAAGTTTCTCGGTACAACCGAGCCATAATCAGACTCTCATGCTTTTATTGTGCACAATCAAAACATGACTTCACCACCCCTTTAACAGGTAGGTAGGTACTTTCTTGTGTTTGTAATAATATCGAAGCAATAAAAGAAACTAAACTGGAAATAACTGGAATTAACACAAACAATACCAATGTATATAATTCTCACTAATATAATATCATACATCATCTCATATATAATATTTATTGTTGTTTCTCTTACTAAAAGAAGTCTTCCCTACAGTCTGCCCTAGTTTTTAATATAAAACTCCCGAGAGAAAACTACTATCCAATTTCCTTTATATTTTCATTCAGTGAAACTCCTGTTTTCCACAGGACCCTTCTGCCACTCTGTCATGTTTGGCTTACACCTTGTAAAAATAAATTCAGGATTTAACAAATTCAACATGTTATGTGTTACATGATATTCAACCCTTTTATTCTTTCCCTCAGGGAGCGAGTGGAGTCAAGGCACTCCACCCCCGTGGCGCCTGAGTCCGAGTCACTGCCAGCTCCTTCAGTTCAACCTCATCTCCACATCTCCATCTCTCGCTCCTCTCCGGAACTCAGCGATCCTCCTGTTCCCAGAGCGCCTGAACTCGGGCCCTTCGAAAGCGACGACTCGGACGACGAAGACTCGCCAAGTCCATCATCTACGCTGCAGAGCCAAGCATCGCATTCCACCATCTCGTCCAGCTACGGCAGTGAGTCATGTTCTTTTATTTAAACATTCTCTGCATAAATTGTTTAAATCTATATTTAGACTTTGCAAGTGAGGCATTTAAGCTTGTTGGGAGGGAAATGTAAAATGTATTGTTCCTTGGTATTTTCTTGGTCACTGCTAAAATAGTCTTGTACAGAAGAACTCTTTAGTGTAAGAATTATAAAGCCTTGACTAGAAGAGCTGAATTTTCTTTCTTACTAGTGTTCTCGATGGAGTGCCAGTTCCATTTCCATAGTCAATATTTCCACTTTGGGTGATGCTATGTAAAATACAGGACTGGCCAAAAATATTAAGACAACATACTGTATGCTATGAGTTATTGTTCTCCCTGTGCACAATTCAGGTGATTTCAGTGATTAGGTCTAGTCTATCTGACTAAAAAGTTAACTGAAAAACCAGTTAAAAACTGGCTATGTGACCATGATATCCAGCTTCCAGAGCCATGATCTACACTCAATAGAAAACTGTTGCACAATGGCAAAGGTGGAAAGTAACGAATTACGTTTACTCGCATTACTGTAATTGAGCAGTTTTTTGTGTACTTCTACTTTTTAAAATCTGTAATTTTACTTTTATTTAAGGATTTTTGTTTGAAGTATTGTACTTTGCTACAATTGAAATCATATTAGTTACTAAGTAATAAATAAATAAATAAATAATTTAAAAAAATGCTGATAATAATAATGCAAGGATGAAGGAATAATGAAGGGAAAACAATTGCACCCCGGAAACAACGGCACTGATTGATTGATGGGGAGACAAAACAGATGCCAGTGATGCAGACCCATCAAAATGCCATCAAAGTCTAATAAGTCAAACCCCTGGCCATATTTAAGCAACCACTTTGATTTCAAGCGCAAGAAAGGCAACAGCTTTATTATGGAAAGGTTTTCCTTCAATTACTGTAAAAACAACTAGTTTGAGATTTCTATCCCCTTGTCTTTTTTGAACTGCACTAGAATCCCCTATCCCACCCCTGCTGTTAAATGAGTAACTTGGTAACTTTTACTCTAAATAAATTTTTAATGAGCTACTTTTACTTAAGTAGATTTTTAGACTGGTAACTGTACTTGTACTTTAGTAAAATTTCACTCAAGTAACAGTACTTTTACTTGAGTACAAGATTTTGTTATTCTTTCCACAATGGTGAAGAAGCCATTAACAGTGAAGAAATATGATCTTCATATATATGATTTTTTCCCCCGTGATTTTTCCAATTGTAACACACTCAGGTCTTCTCTTCTGTGAGCTCATAGATGTCCACCATGGTGACACTATGATTGATGTGAGCGTGAACCCACCCATCTCTTGGGAAATCAACTCTCTCTTGGCCCCTGAGGATTCAAAATTGCAATCTCCTGGTGATATGGCGAGCTCATTACTGCTGCACCAATCTTAGAATAGGACTTTACACTAAATATTGATTGTTTCATAGCAATTTAATTTAATTATTCATATTGTCCTGATTGAGATTATTTTCTTAAAATTGAAAATGTAGTTAAAACATTGAACTTTATGTTTCTTGTTTCAGTACTTTTGCCCGCTGCTGTAATTTCCTTTAAATTATTTATAATTTTTCCGTCACTTTCAATTAGTGAGCTTGCTTTTGTGTACATTAAGTAGTACTTTCTGCAAGACCTCATGTACATTTATACTTGATATGCATTTGCTTACATTGCCTAGATCAGAGATATTACTTTAAAATAAAAAAATAAAGAGACATGAGCTTTAAATATGTTTCCACATTTCAGGATAAATCAGCATTCCTGTTCATTCTTTGAATTCTGCAATATTTCTATATTCTGAAACTTCTTTAAAGTTATTTGTGGTCGCATATATGTGTGGAAAGAACCAGCAGCCTAGGAGAGATCATGTACCAGCATGGTTTAGGCTTCCTTGCATTTGTGGCGTGCATTCAGATGGTTGACAGAGAGTCAGAGAGATACTGTATACTGGACACCCTTTAAGATTCTAGCTTAAAAGGGCCATGGTGCTGCCTCAGTTATTTCTGTCTAGACGGGGGGAATGAGTTCAGCTACACTACCTCACAGACTCAAATATTACTGCATTGAGCTAACAGCATTAGTCTTGGTGGTCTTGCCCTGTGATTAAACCAGTATATGACAGGAGCAGCCGATTTAAATTTGGATTTTTAAATCCAGGGGCTATACAAACCTGCCATTTTAATAGGTATGTGTAGGCTTTTTATGTCCACTCTATATTTCTTAGCTGCAGTTACTGAAGTTGTTTTATTCTTAGATTTCTTGTAACACTTTTTCCAAATTCTACTCCTGGCCAACTTTTCATAGCTGATGATAAGAAAAAGCCTAAATCATCATCATGTAATCATCACGAGGTCATGTTATTTAGAGGCAGGAATATAATGTTGTTGTGTTTAGGTTGTGAATAAAGAATACCAAAGTGGTGCAGATGTTTAATGCAGATGTTTTCATGAAGCAGATGTTTAATCACATTTGATGAATAAAAATTACTATAATTGCAATATGTTTTTTTTCCACATCTTGCTGTGGTTCTAGACCTGAAATGTAAAATGTTAATTTTAGTTTAATTAGCAAATGTTTAATTAATTTGAGTTTTGTATGACTGCGTGACGATAGTGGTCCGAACGTGGCTTGATGTTTAAGTTTTTTTTTTTTTTCATAATATCTATAAATCAAACAAAAGCCATGTAAAGTGTGCATGTGTTTATCACTGTTTTAGATGATGAGGGAGCAGGCTGTAAGGACATGGCACCTGAGACTACCAGTTCGGAAGAAGAGCAGGAGTTTTCCAGTGGGTTTGGGCCACAGAGACTGAGCGTCGACTGCCCAATGGACGGACGCGCCATGCGCCGATCCAGCCGCGGCTCCTTCACCCGTGCCAGCCTGGAGGACCTGCTGAGCATCGACCCGGAAGCCCACCAGAGCTCAGTGTGGCTTGGCACCGAGGATGGCTGGTGGGTGGCTGCTTGCTGTATTGGTTAATTAAAGCACTAAAATGTAATGTTGGGAAGTGGTTGGCTAAAAAAAGATCAATCTTGAGGGAAATTGCTGAAAAAACTGAATGTGTCCCCTTTTGGACATATTACTGTACTGTATGTCCCAAAGACACATTATTGTCTCTTAAGATGAAGGGAAGAGTTGGAGATAAATTTATGCGTACTGTATATTGTGTATTGTACTATTTGTTGTGTACCGTATTTGTAGTGTACCGTAACTTAGGATCTTTTTTCTCTTCTCACCTTAAATGACTCTAGCTTGCCCTTGTTCAACTCTCCTATCATTTTCTACACCTTGTGTTTCATTGTGTCGTGCCTAGGCCTGTTGCTGTGTACAGTAACTCACCATTCTGTTAAGATAATCAGCTTAATCATAGTTTTCTTAGAGCTTCCCTTTTCATCTAACTTGCCATCACCTAATCTCTGTGGATATGTTAGGCTCTTTGCCTTAGGGTCGCCTTAAACTATTTATCGACCATGATGTCTGTAAATAAATCTTCAAGACAGAGTGATTTGCCGTTTCTCAGTAAACGTTGGTCTTTTTGTCTTATAGAGTACAAAACCCCACACACAAAGCTGTTTTACTTATTAAGAGAAACTAGAAATGCTATGGAATTTGTTTAGTTTATATACTCTTAGTTTATGCTTCTGTTCCACTGTGTGTGAGTCTCTTTCTTTCTCTCTCATGAACCCATTTTATATTTCTCAAAAAAAAACAAGTTCATGCATTCAGTTTCACAGCATGAGAAGGAAATCCAGACATTTTAACATTTTTTTCAGCTTTTCCTTATCAGGGTTTTGAACCTCAGAGATCTTCATGTATACATGAGATAAGACAAATTAAATGCTTTTTTGGGTGTGAAATGGTACCAAAAAAATGCAAAACAGACATGTAAAAGTAAGCTTTTATTTTGTCTGTTTTAAATTTGCATCACTTGTGGCATTTGCACGAAACTGGAATTATTGCGTAAGATTAATTTATGCAAAAGTGTGCAAAATTGAAAAACACAGTATTGTTATGGTCCTATGTGTACGTGACACTTCACGTCTCTTCATTGCAGTATCTGCTAGTGTTCACTTGTATATCTTTCTTTTCAACTCCGTGGCAGCCATGTATTCCTCAAATATTATAATTTTCTGCAGTCACGTGATTAAGTAGATTTACTATAATGTGCAAAAGCCTTGCGCGGCCTTTTATTTCTTCATATTGTACTTCCAAAGAGTCAGACTTTCTGGTATTCTTGAGGCATAGTTCTCCAGGCTTCCTGAAGGACTTTGTTTGATCTTTCTTTTTAGAGGATTTGAGTTTTGTTTGTTATTCCACACAGTGGCCTATGAATCATTCAAGAATAAAAACATCTAACTTAAGGCATGAACCAGTGGATATCAGGTGCAGATGATGACAGATGATCAGGCCGGTGATCAGTATACCGGTGATGGTGAATGCTAAGTGGTTGGAACAGACGAGAGGGGAAATGAGGTTGCTGCTGAGTTTGTTGCTTAAACAACAATTTTTTTTTTATTGTGGCTTTAGGCACTTTGCAACCTGTCACAGTGAAACATTTCTTCCATTAATATTCTTTAATTCAATTTACATAATTTCATTAAATTTAATATATCATATTAAATTATCTGTCTTTGTGTGTTGGTTGTTTCCAGCATCCATGTTTACCAGTCCTCAGACAACATCAGGAACAGGAAGAACAGCATGAAGATGCAGCACTCTGCTTCCATCTTGTGCATCCTGTAAGTCAACCCCACGGGTATCTTACGTATCTCTGTTACGTTTACTTTTTAGATCTCAAACCAAAAGTTACATACTCAATTCTGTCTGTCTGCTTTGGAAAGGTACCTCGACAACAAAGTCTTTGTGTCCCTTGTTAACGGCGAAGTGATCGTTTATCAAAGGGAAGCAGGTAAGTTCTTGTGACATATTGTTACATTCTATTACTCATTCAGGGTATTTAAGTCTAGTACAAAGACCAAAGTTATTACATTCCCAGTGCATTAAAAATAACAAATTGAAAGATTAAGGCATTTTTTTCACCAGCACAATTAAATTGTAATATTGAAGGTTAAGATATTTCAATTTACTGTAATATTTGTTTAAAATCGGTTATATCCTCTTTACCCTGTTTCTTATTATTTGCGAGTCTGTGCTATACCGGGTGTTCTACCATGATATGCCATCAAGTACATACGGAAATAGATAAGTGGTGCAATATGTTATGTAAAAACCCTGTACCTTGGGTCTGCTTTTACATAGCTCAACAGAAAGAGAGAGAAGTTGTATGGCAAGGTTAAAACAGAGCTCCAACCATGCACCGGATCATGTTTCTCCAGATTATCTAAAGAAAATTTACAAAATGTATCTACTGTGAGGATCATCTCCATATTTATACTTTCATCCTTTGTAAAAAGACAATAATATAATAAAGGGTGTTCAAGTCAAAAACTGGGATTTTTGATTGTCCAGAATAAAAGAAGACGGGTATGAAAGTAAAAACTACATTTATTTCTCTATATAAACCCCAAGCTATAATAATGCACTTATTTCACAGTTTTACTACTGCTTGGATACCATCAAGGTGGAAGGTTTACTCAGTATGCCTGAAACCATGATCGGACTTCCTCCATGTCTGAAACATTGGTCTTCCAGGAACTCCTTTAATGGCCCAAACATGTGCAAATGTCAGGACTGTAGAGGGGATGTGGCAATAACTCCCAGCCATGTTCCTGTAATGTCCAAATGGTGTGGTGGGCGGCATGACGTCATGCATTGTCATGCAAAAACAGAACGCCTCGTAGTTTATTAATCTACATAGATTCATTAATTGACTCAATGTTCAGGAGTGCTATGGGATGACATTACTGGTCATACTAGTCATGCAACCTGTAGTCAATACCATATCTTCTGGTGATCTAAATACACTGAATATAAGTGTAATAAAATATTAAATTGAAAAGAAAATACTTAGTCCAGTTAAGCACTCAATTTTGTGCACCTGATTATATTTTTATTGTGAAGTTCTCTCTCTCTCTCTCTCTCTCTAACAGGGAGTTTCTGGGATCCTCAAAGTTCTCAGACATTGTGTTTAGGTTCTCCTAGTGGTCCCATTACTAAGATGGTTCCTGTGGCAGGAAAGCTGTGGTGCGGCTGTCAGAACCGCATTCTCATCATCAACACCAGCACTTTAACACAAGAGGTGAGTGACCACACCATAGCACACTCTATCTGCACACCCTAACCGGTTTCTTTTTGCCTGCTTTACTGTATTGCTTTAAAATTATTGTTGACAGCCAGTTTTCTGAAAGGGGGCAGAATTGTTCTCCATCCTGTTGATAGCCAACTGGTTGGTATTGGTTAGTCTCCGAAGGAGAAGGTCAGGTGGATTTGTGTGCCATTACTATAGATTTGTATGTGAGAGCTGGTTGTTTTCATTTCCACTAATGGAATTGGGATATAAAATTATGAGCAAAAACTTTAGTTAAAAAATTTAGTCCTTTTTCAATTTTTTATTTACAGAAATATTTAATTGTTCTCCCAAAGGAATGTACATTCAAACTGAATATATAATTATGCTCTTCTGTTTTGAATGATGACAATATATTATAAAACAGTATATACAGATGCATGCTTTTTGTTTTAAGCTCTGATTTGGTATCAGGGCTTTTGTTTTACTATATTTAATCATGGGCATGTGTTTATTTATGTCTATACATACGTGTGTGTGTCTGTGTATGTATATAGCACTCATTTGCAGTGGGTCAGGACAGCGGGCGATGTGTGACCTGCATGGTGAGCTATGGTCAGGGTGTGTGGGTGGCTTTGCAAGGCAGCGCACAAGTTCGTCTGTACCACTCCACCAGCTACGAGAGCATCGCTGAAGTGGACGTGGCACCTGCTGTTCACAAGATGCTGGCAGGTAAGAAAAGATTTGATTATAGATTTATGATAATGCTTATGCATATTAATGATATGCTATCATTACTATAGTAATAACTAACTCACATGGACTTGTATGGTGGATGCCTCACATAATTGTAATAATTAAAAACAGACGGAATCTATTATTTAACAAGGAGAAATGTAGAATCATTAGTATGGTTAGGTTTTCTGTAAGGAGAAAATTATTTAACAGGGTTGCAACATTGTAAATGTCAGAGGTAAACGTTTTTCTCTCCCTCCCAGGCTCGGATGCCATTATCCGCCAACACAAGGCTGCATGTCTGAGGATCACCGCTCTCTTGGCCTGTAGAGACGTGTTGTGGATTGGGACGAGTGCTGGAGTAGTGCTCACTCTGCCAGTCCCGCCTGTGGCCTCCAACGTAGGGACAGGACCTTTGAGGACTCCACTCGTGCCCACTGGCTCTGCCCACGGCCATACCGGCCATGTTCGCTTCCTCACCTCTGTTGAGCTGCCTGAAGGTTTTGATGTCCACTTTCCCTCTCAAGCAGAATCAGGTGCGTTAAACTGTAACTGTAATATTATTTTTAAACTGTAACATTGCCATTTTAAACTGAAACATCACACTTTTAAAAGGAAACATCACACATCACACACAAAAGTGATTCAATTTAATATCATGTTTAAACTTTGCCATGAATATTGCCATTTTAAACTGAAACATCACAATTTTAAACTTTAATATCACACTTTTAAACTGTAATATCACTTTTAAACGGTAACATTGGCATTTTAAACTGTAATGTCACAATTTTAAACTAAAACACAACAATTGTTAAACTATACTATCACACTTTTAAATTGTAATATCACACTTTTAAACTGTAACATTGCCATTTTAAACTGTACTATCACACTTTTAAAGTGAAACATCACACTTTTAAACCGTAATATTTTTTTAAACTGTAACATTGCGATTTTAAACTGAAACATCACAATTTTAAACATTAATATCACAATTTTTAACTGAAACATCACATGAACGTTTATATCACACTTTTAAACTGAAACATCACAATTTTTAACTGAAACATAAAAATTTTAAACATTTAAATATCACAGTTTTAAACTTTAATATCACACTTTTAAACTGGAACATCACAATTTTAAACTGTGATATCACACTTTTAAACTGCAGCATTGCCATTTTAAATGTAAACATCACACTTTTAAACTGTAATATAATTTTTAAACTGAAACATCAGAATTTTAAACTGAAACATCACACTTTTAAACTGTAATATCACTTTTAAACTGTAACATTGGCATTTTAAACTGAAACATCACACTTTTAAGCTATAATATCACTTTTAAACTAAAACATCACAATTTTAAACTGAAATATCACAATTTTAAACTGAAACATCATAATTTTAAACTGTAACATTGCGAGTTTAAATTGAAACAACACAATTTTAAACATTAATATCACAATTTTAAACTTTAATATCACACGTTTAAACTGTAATATCACTTTTAAACTGTAACATTGCCATTTTAAACCTGGGACGTCACACTTTTAAACTGAAACATCACAATTTTAAACTGTAATATTACACTTTTAAACCAAAACATAACAATTTTAAACTGAAACATCATAATTTTAAACTAACATCGTAATTTTAAACTGTAACATCACACTTTTAAACTGAAACATCACACTTTTAAACTGAAACATCACACTTTTAAACTGAAACATCACACTTTTAAACTGAAACATCACACTTTTAAACTGTAATATTACACTTTTAAACTAAAACATCACACTTTTAAACTGAAACATCACAATTTTAAACTGAAACATCATAATTTTAAACTGTAACATTGCGAGTTTAAATTGAAACAACACAATTTTAAACATTAATATCACAATTTTAAACTTTAATATCACACGTTTAAACTGTAATATCACTTTTAAACTGTAACATTGCCATTTTAAACCTGGGACGTCACACTTTTAAACTGAAACATCACAATTTTAAACTGTAATATTACACTTTTAAACCAAAACATAACAATTTTAAACTGAAACATCATAATTTTAAACTAACATCGTAATTTTAAACTGAAACATCACACTTTTAAACTGAAACATCACAATTTTAAACTGAAACATCACACTTTTAAACTGAAACATCACACTTTTAAACTGAAACATCACAATTTTAAACTGTAATATTACACTTTTAAACTAAAACATCACAATTTTAAACTGAAACATCATCATTTTAAACTGTAACATTGCGAGTTTAAATTGAAACAACACAATTTTAAACATTAATATCACAATTTTAAACTTTAATATCACACGTTTAAACTGTAATATCACTTTTAAACTGTAACATTGCCATTTTAATCCTGGGACGTCACACTTTTAAACTGTAACATTGTCATTTTAAACTGAAACATCACACTTTTAAACTGAAACATCACAATTTTAAACTGTAATATTTTTTTTAACTGTAACATTGTCATTTTAAACTGAAACATCACACTTTTAAAGTGAAACATCACACTTTTAAACCGTAATATTTTTTTAAACTGTAACATTGCGATTTTAAACTGAAACATCACAATTTTAAACATTATCACAATTTTAAACATTATCACAATTTTAAACCTTAATATCACAATTTTTAACTGAAACATCACATGAACATTTATATCACACTTTTAAACTGAAACATCACAATTTTTAACTGAAACATCAAAATTTTAAACATTTAATATCACAACTTTAAACTTTAATATCACACTTTTAAACTGGAACATCACAATTTTAAACTGTGATATCACACTTTTAAACTGCAGCATTGCCTTTACACTTTCAAACTGAGACATCACTATTTGTAATAGCTGTAAAATCACACTTTAATAAAAACACACTTTTTATAAATAAAAATGTATTCATAAAAATTATTAATTTAATTAATATATTAATAATTAATATCTCGACAAAAAGCAGAAATCCCTGATAATTTATCAGCTTGAATGAAATTTTACATTTTCAGCATCATTGTTTGAAAGGAAGACTACATTTTACTCACTGTTGTTTTTTTAAGGTAATAAGTGTTATTGGGCGAACTTTTCCTGTTCTCACCGTGTTTTTGTGTTGTGTGTATCTCAGAGCTGAGTAGTGATGGAGGAATGCAACAGCGCCGGGCCTCCACCATCATCACAGGCAAATCCACTCTGCTAGTGATCAGCGGTGGAGATGGCTACGAGGACTTCAGGCTGAACAGCAGCAGCGAGACAGTGGGACGAGACGACAGCACCAACCACCTGCTGCTGTGGCGCGTGTGAGAGGCATCATCTCCTCCATATCAGGCCCGCAGGCTGTGACATCAGGCTCCGCCTCCTTTCTGGCAGCAAGCCTCTGAACCCTGCTATCTCTGTGCATGAGCTTGACAGAAACTGAAAGGGTCGTTTCTAACATTTTCTTTGTTTCGTTGTGTAATCAGTCGTCGAGTTGTACTCTCAGTGTCCCACATGGTGTAAGAAGTGAATCTCGCGCTGCTTGTGGTGTTTTTGTAGTGGGATGTATGCGTATAACGTGACACCAGTCTACAGACAAGAGATGACGTGGAGGACTTGTTACAGAAAGGAAAAAAGAAAACTGCTGGATGGAGAATGAAGGAGAGAACGAGCATGATGTCTGAATCAAATCCAGTGTGGGAAAAAACCCTCAAAGCTGAAAGAAGGATAAAGCAGAGAGTATTTTACAAATCTATAAAAATAGACTGGAGTCTACTGGGACTGATTGGACACTAAAGCTGACTGGATGTCACTGATTGTTTTCTGTCCTGCCCCCCTTTAGAGAATGATGGATGATGGACTCGTTTACACACAGCGTGATCAACTACTGTTCCGTCACACTGTGATCGCGTTCAAGAACAACAAGGTTTTGTCTCGGCTCCACAAGCGAGAGCAATACGAGAGTGTCTGTACCTAACCAATGTGCAATATAAGGCTAGGGTATCTACTTAAGACTATATTATATATACACACACACTCACATACACACCAACTAAAGCCACACACTTACCCCACCTTACCGCTTTTTCTTCTCCACAATGCAGTCGGATCAGGGATTTCAAGAAATGGCCTGAATTTCCACCAGTTTAAGAACTGAAGCTTTATGTAAATTAAACTAACCTTTAAAAAAACAGACAGTGTTATTTGTGTGTGGGCTTCAAGAACCATCTAAACCCTTTAGCTCGTATCAACAATTATTACATGCAAAATCAAGACATATATGCGTTTGTCTTTTTTAAGGCATGGTTTGAGTATGGTGTCACTTAAATCTTTTTATTTACTCTTGGAAATAAGGTTGCCTCAGAAGTGGTTCCTCAAGAGTTCTTGACATGGTTCTGATTTTGTGAGATCCAAAACAAAGCCATCTTCTTGGTTTGTACTGTAGAACTTTACTTTTCTCTTGAGGGACAAACCAAAGAACCCCTTGGTTTCCCCCTAAGCATTTAGTTTGAAGTATAAGGAATATGTTATTGATCGGATTATTCATAAATTTTGGCAATATTTGTTTTTTTGTGATAATTTTGTTTTTGGATTACATTTCGAACACAAATTTAGATGTCTTTCTTTAATAAACTATTAAGATGTCCTATTTACTACAGTATCATAGAGGCTTCCAAATAGAACATTTTAAGAGCAAAGTACCGATATAAAGAGCTCTTGAGGCGCTTGCTTTGATGATCATGCAAATAACTTGAGTTGCTTAAGTTTGTTGCCATGGTGATGAAGCAGTAACCCCCCCCCCCCCCTCACCCACCCAATCCCCACGATTTTGGTTGCAAACTAAAAACATTTTTTTGGTTCGACACACACATGGCTGGTTAGGGAATAGTTAGACATTAGGATCCAGCACTGCATTGGTGGAAACAGGCTTACCTATAAGATCGTCCGTATCCTTATCGACAAATCGCCACAAACACCTTACATCTTTACACATCAGTACATTATACTTTCTGTTGTCCAGTTATTGTTTTGATGTCTTTTTTTCCCCCTTTTAAGTATGGAGCCTAGTAGGGTATATAAAGGAGCAGCTGATATAGCTGTTGTGGTGAAACTGTGTACAGTATTTATGTTTTTTTTGTTTGTTTGTTTGTTTGTTTGTTTTTTAAACAGCACTTAATTTATAAAGACTTCTTTTCTGTTACGTAAAAAGATGAAGCTGTACGGCTCGTTCCTGCTACTTTCCAGACAGTTCAGTCCAACCCTGACAATACACACACACACACACACCATGCGCAGTATTGTAAACAGCGGTCAACGATTTAGCAAGAAAAAAAAAGGTCAAACACATTTCCCTTATTGACAATAAGTTCAACAATATTAAGTTTTAAGCATCAGCAAATGTATCTTTTACCTACTTAAAGAAAGAACATTGTTTAAAAAAAGGAAAAACTAAAGTGCGCAAGTTGAAGGCATCTACAAAAAAATAAAAAGGAAAGAAATCAAGCCACACCTCAGTGAGCTGAGTTTTAACACTATTGTTTACATCATGCATTCCTTAACACCACCATTAAGCATTGTTTTGGGTAATTTAGACGAAGAAGGATCATATGTGTTTGTTGATTTGTGCGTGATCTGCGTCATCGGCTTAATAAGCACTTGTACAAGGAATCCCGGAGGTACTGGTGCAGTCATGTTATAGCAGAAAGCACTGTGTGTTCGGAACGAATGTTTAAATCTGTCTCTTTATCGTGTAGGCAGCATGGTGCACTGGTGGCACGGTTGCATCATACCTCCAGGATCAAGGATTTGATTTCTCCCTTTGGGTCTGTGTGCATGGATTTTGCATGCCTGGTGAGTTTCCTCCAGACATACAGATAGTGTGAGATACCCATAGTGTGAGAATGAGTGTTTGCTTTTGCCCTGTGATAGACTGGCACGCCATCCAGGGTGTACCCACCGAGTCACCTTGGGATAGGATCCAGGCCTCTCGTGACCCTGTACAGGTTAAGCAGTGTGGAGAAAGAGTGAATGAATGCGTGAGCGTTTATGATTTGAACAAGACGCTCTGAAACATGAGGTGCTTAAACTTTGTGCTGAATGTACAGTAGGAGAGTAAGGGGGCAATCTGGTGGAAATAAGTGAGAATGGTTCAAGAACTCGTGTGTTTAAAATAAGTAGGGGTTCCTGTGATCCTGTCAAATAAACTGAACATTTGAGATTTTCAAACAAAACAAAAAAAAAGCTGATAAGGCTCACATATTTTGTTTTAATTCATGGATATTGAGAAATGTTTGTGACGGTATGTTTTCCACCATGGGAAAGCCTTCAAGACCGAGAATGTTGTGCCGAATCTGAAGTTTTTTTGTCTTATTAATTTCGAGAGCGAGCAAAAAAAAAAAGAAAAGGGCAAGATCGTTTATAGATATGATACAGTATAGCAAGTGAGAGAGCGAACTGTTCTTGCAGATGTTCCACGAAATTGAAATTCATTGGCAAATCACAGTGGTGTAAGAGGAATAACACACTTCAGGATGTGCTGTTAAAAGGAAAATAATATGCATTGTGTCATGCCAGGAGGGAAGGATTTAGCCGCAGAGATATCTGACGAGTTTTCCCAGATCACCACGCACAAACACACACACACGTATTATACACTATGAATAAGATTCAAAAAGAAGTTGTTTAAGCAAGTTCTTTGGAAGTTACTTGAACAACAAAGTATTGTCCTGAGTTGTTCAAGTAAATTCTTTGGAAGTTTTATTTCTCTAGAAATCTCCACGTATTACTATGGAACACAATAACATCGCCAAAACTCATTTCCAACATGTCCTTTTAAACATCGTCTCACAATTTTATTGTTCTTCATTTTAAACTTCAGTTTTAGAAAGAGATGATAGGAAAGAGCATGCACTCTTTCCGACAGGATGTATCAGAAGCAGCACAAACTTCTTCTTTTTTTTTTACTTATCCGACAGCTGACAGGCAGCAATATGTGACAGAAGGGTTTGATTAAAAGTGATGGTCTCTATATACGGCTGTATATATAAGCTTTAAACGTTAGCTTCATCCACGGTCACATCTGGGATAAGCCTTATTCTCACTGATCTGAAGTGGTAAGAATGTAAGAGTTAAGATCACATACCACACAGACAGAGGTACTCATTATCTCAATAGGAACCGAGTGTCAGTTGGCTGTTTATTTAGCAAACACTTGTTTTGTGAGAACACACGTGTGTATGTGTGTTTTAGTCATGCGGGTTTGCGCACATTGTTATCCATGCTGGTTATCTGCGTGTAAGCTTCTGTCATGGCTGAATGCTGTGTGTGTGTGTGTGTGTGTGTGTGTGTGTGTGTGTGTGTGTGTGTGTGTGTGTGTGTGTGTGGTTGGTTATAGACAGCATTCTCATCCTTCTTTTAGTAATAAAAATCTACTTTTAATACAAATGTGCATATTCAGTCCCATTACAATGTTTGCTATTATGATGATTTTTCATTCATAGTTAAACATTTGAAACAGCATGAATATTTTTGATCAGATTTGAACATCTTGAGTGT
This sequence comes from Clarias magur, assembly GCA_013621035.1. Taxonomy (NCBI): domain Eukaryota; kingdom Metazoa; phylum Chordata; class Actinopteri; order Siluriformes; family Clariidae; genus Clarias; species Clarias magur. The sequence goes on along the minus strand of QNUK01000090.1, from coordinate 946,248 downwards.
TTTGCACGTCCTGCCAAGTGACCAACTTGATCGGCCAATCTGGAACACATTAATGTAACCTCACCACTAGTTTTATATGTGGCGCGTTCAAGTCAAACCGGGACTTCTGATTGTGCAGAATAACAAAACACCGTTATGTTATCTTTATTTCTCTATATGATCATTTGCTACAATGATGCACTTACCACAGCGTTTCACTAGTGCCTGGATAACATCAAGGTAGAACGTTTTTACGCCAGAGACATGATCATACTGCCTGCTTGACGTCAGAAACGCTGGCCTCCCAGGAACTCCCTCAATGGCCCAAACATGGTCAGGAATGTACTGGGGATGTGGTAATAAGTCCCAGTCGAGTTCTTGTAATGTGCAAGTTGTGTTCTTGATTGATCGTGCGCACAGTTCTCACAGATGAAGCAGTCTCTTCTGCAAGTTAACAAGTTATCCATAGATTTTCAAGGATCAGGCGTTCCACTTGCTGAATGTTCACAGGAATGACTGCAGTGGGCTCCAAATAGGTTTCCGGGTTTCATCACCATGCTGTGCTTAAAATCTTAGCAATTGTTTTCCCACCTTAATTCATGAGAAATTTCATCACAAGTCCCTGTTTGATTTGTATACCTCTCAAATTACAGCTTAACACATCAAAACATCAGTTAGTTAAAAGATTAAATGATTTGGTGTCCTATACTGAACCTAACAGTTCCTGTTAACGAGTCAGTTCCAGGGAAACCTCTGTACCATTAGTTGTTAAATGCTCCTTGAAAGCGTAGACCTGCACACACATTGTGTCATAGTGCTCGCTGAATTGAAGTGCTCATTTCTGCATCTTCCCTTTACTGCGCTGTGTTGATGAAAATCATTGTGTTGGTCCAGTTCATGGTATCTTGCACTAATTCTTAATGACCTCACTCACTGATATTGATCTGGAAGCTCAGGCCAGCCCATTTTTCCTCTCTATTTAATATCAAGTTTAAATGCAATACTTATATTTAAACAGGATAGTTGTATTGTATAAGGTAGCTTTAGTTGCTGCTCTTGATATTTTCATTAATCGCTGTCATTAATGGTCAAGAAAGTATACAGATTTCTTCTCCAAATGATTTGTGTGCGTTTATTCGCATGACAGGGGTACACTGTCTTTTAGTATCACACGGTATTAAATGCTGGTATCTGGACGCAAATAAAAGACCATGGTCCTGGGTTAGCTTAACTAGCATTAACTGCTTAGCTTAATTAAGTTTATCAGTATCTATACAACTATCTGGCTAACGTTGTGTCAAGTGCAGCCAAGTTTGCTAGCCAGCCAACTAGCATTAAGTAAACTGTTATAGTGTGAAAATTGGGTAGCATTGCCAAATCACAGCTACACTGTGCTCAATTATTGAGCTTTGGTTGTTCTCTGTCTCTATAAATTTTGCGTTTTACAGGATTTTCCCTCAGTTTTCTCACATCTACTGAAAACAAGCAAGCATGTGGATTGTTTATGCTAAATTGCCTTGCTGTGGAAAAAATATATATATATTCCCATGTCACACCGAGTGTTCCTGGGATAGGCTCTAGAGACACCATTTACCCTACCAGGATAAAACTGTCAATGAAGATTAAATGAATGAAATAATTAATTGTATTGTAAAAATGAATACTAGCCAAGTTACCTAGCGAGCTAGCTTGAGTTAAGTATCTGTTATTGGTGGTGATGTATCATCAAGTCTTCGACTGGCTAAGATTTTAACTTAACTTTTTTAATTCGCAGGACGCATAATTTTTCTAACTACACACACTTTTTGCTATTAGTAATTACTGAATCATGTGCTTTAAGATAAAAAAAAAACTGAACAATATGCTGTGATAAGCTCCATCCCTATCAAATAGGGAAGACTTTGCAAAATCTGTGTGCGCGTGTGTGTCTGTGTGTGAAAGCTGCCAGCTTTTTATAGATGTGTTGTAGTGTTACAAACGTGTATTTTGGTGTGCTGTATCTCCACATCTGGAAAATCACACACTCTAGGGCTGATGATTTTGTGGCATTTAAACGAATCGTTTGCTTTTTAATTTACACAGTTGAACATGTCTAGAGAAGCATATTTTCATATGACAGCACATAAATGAGCAGAAAATCCATCAGATCTGTAACTCCGGTGTGTATGTAAGTAGCCTTCCAGACATTTCTGTGAAGGACGTCATAGTGTTTATTGTAAATTTGGATATATATATTGCCTTTTTTCTGTACATAATGCTCTCACTGTCTACAATTGTTGATATGAATGATCTGATGGCATATTTTTATATACTTGTTTATTTTTGTTTGTTCATTTTTGTTTTGTTTTTTCAGCATGCCCTGTGCTGTACTGCCATATTTAAATAACTGTGTTGTATTTTAGAAGAAAAGTCTCATCTTTCTGCAGCTTCTGTTCCAATCCTCATGGTTTCTTCACTGCTTTTCCTCTTTATGGTTCATGTGGGTTTATTTACGATTAAAAACAATCACTGGTTGCCAGATCATCCAGTTTCACATGAATCATTTAAGAATTAGAAAATATATGTGCAGTTCATTTTTAGCGCCAATGCAATGCACTTAGAACTCCATACGATACCAACAAACTGAAGTACCAAAGTACAAAACTTATATTTAAAAGGGGCGGTAATTAAATACACTGATATTTACAGCTGTTTTGGTTTAACCTCGTGAGACCCCGATGTCTTTATATATGAAGACAGGAAATCGTTTATCGGCTGTGTTGTTTTTATGTTCTTGAGTGATCATCTTCTGGTGACATTTGGGTATAATCATAATTATAAAATATGATTTCTGTTTGAAAACATAGTTTAAGTTCATAGCTATCAGGTGCTAATAAAGTGAAACAGTGAGATAAACATGTACAGTACTGTGCATTCAAAAGTCTGGAGCCATTGCTCATTTCTTCATATTTTGCCTTCAAAAAGCCAGACTTTCTTGTATTTTATAATATACAGTAAATCTAATGTAAAAAGCAAATGTATTTAATGAAAAAGTTAATTTCATTTGATGATTTAGTTTAAATGGCGAACATACAGTGCATTTTTGATTCAGTACATGTAAAATGAAATACTTTTTCTGCAATCCATTTTAGTTTTCATTTAACCATTTCATTTCTACAGTAATATCTCAGAATATTAAATTAAACTCTAAGATTAATCAAAAAAGCAATACAATACAGAAATTATGAAACATTGTTACTTTATGCACATATCACTTGGTTAGAGCTCCTTTAACATGAATTACTGTATCAAAGCATGTAGCATGGACGCAATCTGCTCATGTGTTATTGAAGACAAGATTGCATTGATAGTAGTGTTCATTTTGTCAGTTATTTTCAATTTTAGTCGTTGTCCCGGGATAAATGTCCCTGTCAGATTTGATCATACTTAGTCAACTGTATCCTATTTTTGTTTTAGCCCAGTTTTAGTCAACTAAAAGTCCATTTTAGCCAGAGGAACCCTTAAGTATTTTAGTCTAGTTTTAGTCAATAAAAACATAACATTTTAGCAATAATTATTATTTTTTTCCAAAATAATTACCTTAACATTCAAAATGTTTTTTTTCATCTGATGTTTTCAGCTAATTATATTTATTTTTAACCATCACAACAACTGCTGCATATCCGATACTATTTTTAACTACAATACAATAGGAGCAGTATGCACAATACAGTGTTTTACAACATGAAAAAAAAATGTTAATGAATTTACACAGTTGGACTGGTGTAGCTATAGCTCCTATCGTTCACCATCATTTGCTAGCTTATTAGCTTAATGCGTTAGGCAATGGTTTAGCTATAAAATACATAAATAAATAAAACAAAATACATCACATGAAACAAAACATAATTACCACAAAGAGGCTGTTAAACTAACTTGAGATTTTTATGGTATGCCTTGATGTGTCTCTTCAGGTTTGTGATATTTTTCCCAGGTCAAATATCGGCTCTTCTCTTTCGCAATAATAATTCTACAGTACATGCAAAAAGATGACTGAGCTTGTAGCGTTTGTTCGCTGCATGCGCAAAAACTAGTCCTGCGTTGCTGTGATCCGGGAAAATACTGCTGCTCATGCAATAATGAGTGAACATCCTATTGCAGTGGATTGTGACAAAAATTAAATGCTGACGAAAATAAAGACAGATGTTTTATTAGTCTTTATTTTTTTTAAACCACATTTTAGTCTCATCTTTTATTTAATATGAAGAAATGAGGTATGGCTCATTTCTCAAGATTTTAGCACAGTACTGTACACAACAGTAAAGTTCACGTCTCAGGAGGATAACGCGCAGTGATTCAGAATCCACGCCAAACAAAACAACAAAATGCTGAATGGCATATGGGAATGGGAAGTTTAACAGCACAGTGGCTCTCTCACAGCTTCAGGAGTGGGGGGTCAAATCTTGCCTCAGTCATTGGGGTTGGAGGTGCATTTTCCCCTTGGTGGACATCCAATTGTAGGCTAATTGGTGTTTCCTAATTGCCCATAGTTTTTGACTGGCTGTATGAATGTATGCTTGCAGCCTGTCCATTGTGCACCCACCTCATGGAAGGACGGCTCCATGCCCCCCTCGACCCTACACAGGATAAGATGTTAGATGGACGAACATTAAGGTTCCCTTAACTTTCATTATTTATTGTATTTGGGACCATTAGCTAATCATGAAGGTACACATTAATAAATCGTAAGTGATGTTAAAATAAAATATATAACTGGCATGTATTTTTAACTTAAAGGATACAGTCGAGGCCTAATATTTACCTCCACTACATTCCCATGTATTTTTCCAAGTCTTTATTTCCATAAGTGGTCATTTCAAAGTAATACTGTAATAAAGAAATACATTTATTCCAGATTTAATTTGCTGCATCAAATTTTCAGTGGGTCAAAAATGCACTTTTACTATCTGGCCTTTTAATTGCTTAACTTAATAAAACACTTGGAGTAGACTTACACAAGCTTCTCACAATACTTGACTGAGATTTCTTCCTTCTTCCTTCTCTCATTCCTCCTTTGCCAGGTTTGCAGCTCTCATCACCCAAACAATTTTGACTTTAGTTCACATATTCATACATTCAACTTTGAATGGATCATTTTCTAAGGGATCATTTTCTTACTACAAGACCCAGTTGTTTTTCACTTTCTGCTTTAAATCCTGGTGGTGTTCCAGTATTTAGCACTTCTAGATAACCCTCCTTCCTAAACACCCACAAACAAGCTGGGCAAAGCTTCTAAGGGGAAAAATAAATCAGCATTTGGTCATGTCCATGGGTTCTAGATTTCAGGCAGTCATTGACTGCAAAGGATTTTCTGGGGTTACTTACTAGGTCAAGCTTAGGCTTAGCAACGATACCTGGCAATAAAAAAGCTAAACAAAAAGTTAGTTGGTGATCTGGATGAGCTGAATGACCACGTTTTTCATCAGTATTTTTCATATAATAAGAAATTATTTAAGAAATTACCATAAAAGGGCAATATATGGGAATGTTCCAGAGCTCAAATTGTAAAAGGTGGTTTTTAAGGCATAATTAATTATCATCACACATGAATTGACCGCCATAATGTGAACCATTAGCAAAACTTAAAGTGGGCAAACCAGATTATAGAACAAATTATAAACTTTTTTATGTTATTTTTTTGGTCAGGCAGTGTGTGTATATACAGTACAACTGTATAGCATTGTTAAGCAAGTGGATTGGTCACTGCATGACTGATTTAGAGTGACTTGCCCTGTGAATGGCAAGCATGAGGTCAATTCACATTCATTCACACGAATCCCTTTGTGTACAATAACAGTAGCCTCACTGTCTGTAGCTCACTGTCTGTCTTATATGACATTCTGTGAGTGACTGGGGGTTTGTGATAGATATTATTCAGCATGTGCACTCAAGAATGAGAGTATTATGAGGGACACTCACTGAGGGAATTTTCCAGCCATGTTTGCATACCGAGCTACAGAATTTGTTCATTTATTGATAGCAGACATTGTTAGCTTCTCCAAAACTAATTTAACATTTGTGTTCATCTTTATCTATCAACACCATAACAGCATACATGCATACAGTACATACTGTACATAAACCTACATCTGGCAGTGTGGCTTTGCATATTAATAGATTTTATATTTAAAATGAATTATATGAATAATATAATATTAATATTATATTATATAAACCTACCAACCGTGAAAATTTTGTTTTAACGTAAGTTTTTTTAAAACATATTTATGTACATATATCGATCCAATTTTTGAATTAATTTTTAAAATCTTTTATTATTTTACATTACAGTCCTATAAAAAGATTTTATTTTTTTATTATTATTTTTTTTTTACATTTCCTTCACTATACCTACTGTATTACAATCACAGAACAGGACATTTTAAGTACAAAATATTACATATTTAATTTTTTAGGTATTTTAGTCTAAGTATATTTATTTAAGTATAAAATTTTACACATCAATTGAGAGATAAGGTGTAATAGCTAATGAAAAAAAATCTACTTATTAATTTTACATTTTATTTTTTCCTTCAATCCAACAACATTTTGTAGGGTTGTGAATACCATTTTCACCACCATGGCTGTAAATAGGACAAGTTAGTGAATAGTAAATAAAGGTAGAAAGAAGGATGTATGAGTTAGGAGACGAAGTAATACAGTTGTAATGTTTTGGAAACTGCTTACTCAGCAGATTCATCAGCGTCATCAGATAGTGACAAAACATGACAGAAATATGTGTGTACAATGATCGGCCATAACATTACAATGCAAAATATTATGCTCAGTATTGTGTAGATTCATCTTGTGTCATCTGGGCAGCTCTGGCCCTTGGAGCCTGACTCCACATGACCTCTGGGGGTGTGCTGTGGTGTCTGACACCAAAATGTGGAAGCAAATCGTTCAGGTGCTGTTGGTTGCCGGATGGATTGGGACTTATTTTTCAAGCGCATCCCATGAATGTTCGGTCGGAGTGGGATCTGGGGAACTGGGGGGCGCCGGCTCAGCTGCCTTGGGCTCTTTGCCTGCTGGATTCTTTGTCTGCTTGTGTCTTTCTATTGTAGTCTATCTATTTCAATCTTCAGGTGCCTTTCTATAGTGGCTATCCATCCATCCATTCCTCTTGGAACCTCTGTAGTCAAACTCGGGACCGTGGAGGCCAATGGTGACCATTGTATTTATTTCCATTTTGTACCACCATGGTAGGACCTCCGGTCAATATTCACATTCTCATTCACACACCAGGGGCAATTTGGGAACAGCAATTATCTGCATGTCTTTGGAGAAAACCAGAGAACATGGGGGAAGCCCACCAAGCTTGAGGAGAACATGCAAACTCCATGCACTCTCAAGGCAACAGTGCTAACTAACCTCTTAGCCACTTTGCCGTCCTATAGTGGCCAGCATTGACTTTTTTGAGGGAGGTCTGCATGAAATTACAGATGGATTAGACTGGAATAAATGAGCCTTTGGGTGCCCCTGATCCCATCACCAGTTTATTGGTAGGTTATTGAGGATCAATGTTAATGTTATGGTTGATTGTTGTATGTACTGACTTGCTAAATAGCATCATACCTGGTATATAAAGATGTTCAAAATGCTGGGAACTGTACCGGGAACATACACTATATGCCCATGTTTCACTAGAGGTACAAGGATAAAATTTACTTAAATATAAGTAAATAAAGTCTCACCTCAAACCACTGCTTAAAAATATAACTGCCATGAGATTAACCGTAATCTATATATGAAATTGAACAACCAACCAAATGAAGTAGCATAGTACAGTAGATAAAGTATATTTCTAAAATACAACATCATTTATTGATCTAGTTAAGTTTTATAACTTCAGGACTGAAAAGCAACTTAAGCACTTGGCAAAGCCTTCTGGGTAAGCTGTGCTCATACAGTCAACACTGATGGTGTCAGATTAGAAAGAACACAGAAAGAAGGCAGCGAGATCATGTTTAAAACACTTTAAAACTTCTTTTTAAGGAGATACTGTATATGAAGGAGGAAATACTTTTCAATTTAATGGAGTAATGGTATAACAGCATTCCAATCAATTTATCAGATATTTTGTTCATGCAGAAGGTCCACCAATGCCCAAACCCTAGCCTCTGGATGCAATGCCAGTCCCAAGCCCGGATACAATTGGAGGGTTGTGTCAGGAAGGGCATCCTGCATAAAAACCTCTGCCGAGTTGTTGTGCGGATCAGTTGATCTGCTGTGGCGACCCCTCGACGAGAGCAGCCGAAAGACTAACAACACTTTTGTTCTGTTGGTAGCAGGTAGGTGTGATAACTCTAGACATACACACCTAAACACAAGCATACATTAATTCATTAATCTGCCAGCAAGCCAGTATCAAAGGACTTGCGCAGGTCCTGCAAAACCTGCAAAAAATCATCACAGATGATCCGGTAGGTATGTTGACAGCAGGAATGCCCACTCTGAATCTCACCTGAAGCACAGAAAAGCCTGAAAAAAGAGGTGTGAGTGCATAAAGTGCAAATTATAAGGGAAGTAGAATGTTTAATCCCAAATTCAGCTCCTTAATTGTATTGTGCACTTTAACACACCCAGCTTTCTGCATCAGCTCATTACCATAAGCACTGGAATGGTTAAACAAGTGTGCTCAAGGGGTTTCATGTCTATTTTAATACACTGTTTGTTAATCATGTTTTATTATTTTTATTTTAATTGCAATGCATATTAGCACGTTTTTTTGTTCAAACACACTCATCTTAGCATCAGAAAGTGTGTGTATTAGAGAGGGAATCACACTACAATATGTTGCGACACATTGTAGAACAACAGAACACTTTCTTGATTTTATACACTATTTTGTTGTGTAATCAGAGTGACCAAATGCATAAAGGAATAAATGCTACTTCCACCAAGTAAACCTCAAGTTATATGTCGTTTACTGTCAGTACCATCATGTCAGGCTACTAGACCACAGTCAAATTCTGTTCTGTTCTATTGTAGTTTATCATGTATTATATAATATATCACTCACTTACTCACTCATCATCTATACCGCTTAATCTTGAATACCCGGTGACCATGCACAAAATCTCTATCTCTATCAGTTTTTCTTAAAAAAAAATTTTTTTTTTAAATAAATCTCAAAACTGCCACAATGGATTTTGCAGCCAAACTATTTAATTGCATGAGATTTTGTTCTGTTCTATTTATTACTATCTGTCTGTCTGTCGATCTATACCATCTCTTCTGCAGTGGGCAGAGGCGCAATGGGTGTTCTGTTTCTTTCTATCGTGATCAGCCTTTTCCGCAAGTTGTGGTGTATTGCTTTTCTGTGAGATCAGACCAGACGGGCTAGCCTTTGTTGCCTGTGGGTGAGCCTTGCCTGTTTATGATCCTGTTACCAGTTTACTGGTATACTGTATAATCAATGATCAATGTTATTGTTATTCAATTCACCCTGTGGTGGTGTTAATGTCGTGTTTGATCAATGTATATACTGAACATACTGTTGATCTACTGTATATTTGTACTAGAGATTTACCCACGGTTCCGCCCACATATGTCGACCTAATGATGATCCGGTAATCAATTATTACATTATTACTACGCAATATGATATAAAAGTTGATGAAGGTGCTGCCTGTTTTGACATTTTCACTGTGAGTACGTACATCAGTGAGTAACGTGTCTGTGACACAGATTTGGCGGAAATACCTGTGCAAACTCACAATCAACGCAGCTCGCCCACCAGGGATTCAGATTTCCGTAGATGACGCTGCCTACTGTTACATTCATTGAACCACCTACTGGTTATATGAAAAACGATTCGATTTTATATACAGTATACACACACACACACACAAACACAGTTGTGCTCAACCCTTTATCAGAGTTTAAACAGTACCTACTGGCATTTTTAAGTCTTAAGATATCTTTTTATCTTGTTGCAGGAAAGGGCCAGGTCAGTGCATCACCTCATAAGCTGAGAAACTCTCTTGACTATTTATGCTAATTACAATTACAATGAGTCACAGATGTGGAAACTTCCCTTTAATAGCCATTTAAACCTGTGTGTGTCAGCCGGTGTGTTTATAATGTTACCAAATATTTGAGGATATGTGAACATTTGTTCAGTTATTATTAGTTTTTTTTTTAAAGGAATCAAACAATTACGTGATAATTATTGACTTCACGTGACCATTCACGTGACGAGTACATGATCAGTCATATTTTCCAAATACGTGGCAATGTTTAACAATTTCTTTCAGCGTGTGCAAGCTTTTGAGCACAACTGTGTAGATACTGTAGATAGATAGATTCTTTATTTTTATTGCATTTTTAACTTGACCTTTACTTTAAACAATGAAATATGGGTCATGATCAATTAAATTAAATGCGACATGATTTCCTTCTAACCTCTGATGCAATAATTAAACCGCTTCCTTTCTTTATTTCTTTTAACAATGAATCCGAGCGCGGGCGTCACACAGGATAGGGGCGGTGCGCGCGCGCTCCAGTTTCACCCCGTGACGTAGCGTTCTGGGCGCGCGCCCCAGTGGAGTTTCGCTACGGCTCAATTCGGCATCAAGAGTCAAGCAGTGGTGCTTCCTACCGGCTTTTATTCATAATCAGTAATTATATATATATATATATATATATATATATATATATATATATATATATATATATATATATATATTTCTTTCTTTTTCGTCCTCGCGTGTAATATCAAATTAAATGTTATACATAAGTATGATTAAACCGCAGCACTAACTCATGGTAAACGTTTAGCCTTAAACAGGTAAGCAGAATTTATTCTGGCTTTATAATAATTATAATAATAATTGTAATTATAATAATATCCATTGCCAGCGTTGTCTTTATAATACATCTGTTTGAAGGTCATCAGGGGACAAAATGTGTTGGCCATGACATGTGCCACAATGCAAAGTAGTCTTAGTGCTTAACGCGTTTGCTTTACTAACATCTACAGTGTTGAACACTAGGACAGTACTGAGCTCTCTCTATCAGAAATGATTAATAATTTTATGCACTTCAGTTCTGGTCTGTATTTTTCCTGATTTTGTATTCAGTCTAAGACTCTAAGACATGAGATACTTAATGCATGTGGTGGTGAAGTGTGTGTTAAGAGGATGCTTACTCGCTCTTTCTTAGATCTGAGTAATTCTGGGCTTGTAGAACATTCTAGTGCTTTGCTCTAACAAGCACGTGTGCATTTACTTCATGTACAGTAGATAGGGGCTTCGTTTCTGACTAATATTAGGTGAGGTTGGTAAGCCTGCTCCGTGAAAGCTGATGTTCAGGTCCATTGTTTCATATTCATCCTTTAATCTCAAAAGTGTTGTGTTAGAAAACAGCAACTGCACTACATCCTCCCATCTGCAAAGGTTGCCAGGTGCCTGTTCCCTCAGTACACCGAGCCCAGTGGCATTGCGCCAACCTGGAATTCACACCTCTCGTCTTCTCTGTGCAGACACCAAACCGGTTTAAAACCAGTTGACGTCAAAAGAACAGCTGTATAACTGAATATGTACTGTACCTGCTGTTAATCTGCTCTCTCGGTCAGATCCGCACTATCCCTTGTCAAGCACAAAATGTGTGCTTGTAAGATGTCAGTTACACTAATATCATATCAACAAATAATACAAAGCCTTTAATTCTCCATAGAAGAAGGCACATTGTGTAAATAGGAATGCAAGGCTCGCATTTAAATACAGTTGTGACAACGGTTCCATGATCCTCCCCTCTGGGCAGGTTCACACACACACACACACACACACACACACACACACACACATACACGCACACACACACCCACTGGTTGACACTGAAAAGGGACCAGCTCCAAATATGATGTCTGAGTAAATGTACCAGGCATGTGTTGATAATCACATTATGTAGCACGCACATGTTGTTATTAAAACCTACTTTTTATTCAGTTTGCCGATGTTTCTGCTCCTTACAATAACAATGTGAAATTTAGAATATAGCATTATACAGGAGCTTTCTTAGTAAGGAAGTTTGTCATGATTTGAGGCTACATTCTACTAACTATTAGTAGCTCAACAATGAAACGTTATAATGGAGTAATGCATTATATCATGAGATCTCTCTGAAAATATAAAATCAATGATCTAGAGCGGACAGTTACACAGATTAAAGATAGATATGCAGCAGTATCTGTGATGTAGTGTCTTTTTAAAGTGTTTCTAGTATATAATACTCTGCTGGGTTCATTGTGTTAAACATCAACATTTGTGGGTTTATTCTAGGTCCTTGTGCAGTTCTCACTTTTCTTAAGCAGTGTGTTTATTAGGTTGTTTTCTTTTTGTTTCTCTTCTAAAAGTATTTTTGGGGAAAATAATGACATGAACGTGTCAGTGAAACCGACTGAATGATATCAGCCTGTAGATGAAATCTAGGAGACATTTCAATCTGTGTAATTCTTTGATAGACTACATGAAAAAAATAATTCAGAACCAGGCTCACATGCTATTCTGAGTGTTTTTCTGCGTTGCTGCCGTTGTAGTTGGTTCCATAGAAGTCTAAAATAATCCGCCTTAGGACATTTGTTAACAGCAACTAGTCTAATGCCAAAAATGAATCGTTATATTGATGTCTGGGATTTTTGCAACACCAACCAGCATGACAGATAATGAGTGATATGATAACTTCATACTCTGTGAATATTATTATTTTATTATAATGAATATGAAAGTTCAGGAGCAGCACAATGGCGTAGTGGTTAGCACTGTAGCCTCGCAATTCCAGGGTTGAGGGTTTGATTCCTGCCTTGAGTCTATAGTAAGTGCATGGCTTGGTGGGTTTCTTCCAGGTAATTTAGTTTCCTCCCACAGTCAAAAGACATCCCGATTATGTTAACTGGGCCTTTCCAAATTGTCCTGGTGTGTTTGTGTTTATGCGTGTGTGTGTGTGTGTGGCCATCCATGGTGTACCCTGCCTTGGACGCAAAGACTTCTGGTATAGACTCCGGACCCCCATTGATCTTGTGCAGGATTAGAGGTGTAAAAGATGATTGAATTAATAAATGATCAAGATTTTTTTTCTTGCCATTTTTCGTTAATGTAATGTTAAAATGTAAAATGATCAATGCCTGTTATGACCAAACTGCACATTTGTAGTAATTATTAGAGATGTATAATATTGCTGTGGTATTTGAATTCTTTATGCCATTACTTACTTAAAACAAAAACTACAATCAGGGGTGTGAAATTCTTGATTTTTCGTATTCAAATAAGAAATACAATATTTTAGAATGAAAACATTAAATTATGTATAAATAAATTTAAGATGACAAATTTATTGTCATCAACATTTATATTTGCAGTTATAATTTAGTACAATTTTGACACACCACTATCATGTACAGTAAAGGTGTCTTGGGTAAGATAAAAAAAAATTCGTATCAACATTAGGTCTATATCTTAGCAGTTGGCGTTGAAAAAAAAGGCTCTAAGTATTTTTTTTGTTTTGTTACAACTGAGCACAATGCAGTAGTTCAACTATAGTTAGTAGCTAGTAAACAGAGTTAGCTTTAGCTAGAATTGTCATGAAATCACTTTCAGACATACTGTACAACACCATAAACAATGGATGTTAATGATTAATCATTAATCAATAGATTGCTGTTGAGAAATTTACTGATTAAAACTTTATAAAATGTATCATTTTAAACATGTTTTGCATTATACAGTATGTCTCTGAAGCTCACATATCTATTAATATGCACATTACAAGAAGTAACTTACAGTTCAGGCAACGAGCAGCATTGGACATTGTATTTTAGGGGCTTCGTTTTTGGAATGAGGACTGAGAGACGAAAGCGGTATTTTTGGCAGAGCACTGCTAAGCTGTGGTATTACAAGGGTGCAGAGTAAAGGGGTTTGAGGGAGATTATTTAATGACTGTCAGTTAAATCAATTCAATTCAATTCAATTTTATTTATATAGCGCTTTTAACAATTGACATTGTCGCAAAGCAGCTTTACACAATAAAAAGAAGTAAGTTTTTATGCAATGTGTATGAATCAAAATGATAAGATTGTCCCTGATGAGCAAGCCGAGGGCGACGGTGGCAAGGAAAAACTCCCTGAGATGGTAATAGGAAGAAACCTTGAGAGGAACCAGACTCAACAGGGAACCCATCCTCATCTGGGTGATAACGGATAGCAGAGAATGATCAGCATAATAATGTGTACTGGAAGTTCAGTGTAACAGGAGATGTGTTAAAATTTAAATTAAAAGGAGTCCAGTTTGTTCCCGGAGGCTCAGGTAGACTGTAGGAGATTCCAGTCCTGAGCTATCGAACAACTGAAGTCACAGGTCCCCAGAGCATCAATCGATGATAGGACAGTCTTCATGGAAACCATCCCCAGCCACCAAGCGCATCCAGGCAGACCACACGGGGCATCCATGTGACGGGATCTCCAACCAGAAGCAGGACTCCAGGACGGGTTAGACGGCTTCAGAGGGCAGAGGGGTCTGGATCACTGGCAACTCAGGAGCGAACATGTATAGCTCAACAGAGAGAGGGAAAGGAGAGAGGGAGAGAGAGAGAGAGAGCAGAAAAGGAGAGAACAGAAAATAAGGAGAGATGGCAGTTAGGTATGGTCACAGTCAACATGTATAAGGTGAATGTATATTAGTGCAAAGTGCAAGCAGGGACTCCGGCAGGACTAACTATAACAGCATAACTAAAAGGGAGAGCCAGAAGGAAACACAAACATGAGGGCTCCCTGAGATGTAAAGCAACCAATCACCTCACCGTCAACAAACCTGAGTGAACAATGAGAGTGGGGAGGACAGCATCTAAACATACCAGTTCACCAGAATACTCTACGTCCATGAGTCCCCCAGATCTGCTCCTTTACCTAAGGTTAATCTATTTACAAAAATGCTTGGCTAAATAAATACGTTTTTAGCCTAGACTTAAACACTGAGACTGTGTCTGAGTCCCGAACATTAACAGGAAGACTATTCCATAACTTTGGGGCTTTGTAAGAAAAAGCTCTGCCCCCTGCTGTAGTTTTAATAATACGTGGTACTGACAGGCAGCCTGCATCCTTTGATCGAAGTAGGCGTGGCGGAACAGTTCACTCAAATACTGAGGCGCGAGACCATTTAGTGCTTTAAATGTCAAAAGTAGTATCTTGAAATCGATGCGAAATTTCACAGGGAGCCAATGCAGTGTAGATAAGATAGGGGTGATGTGCTCGTATCTTCTGGTTCTAGTGAGGACTCTCGCTGCTGCATTCTGAACTAACTGAAGCTTGTTTATACACCTAGTTGAACAACCAGACAGTAAGGTGTTACAATAGTCCAACCTAGAGGTGATAAAAGCATGAACTATTTTTTCTGCATCATTTAGTGACAATATGTTTCTTATCTTGGCAATATTTCTAAGGTGAAAGAAAGCTATCCTGGTGATATTATCTACATGAGCTTCAAACGAAAGGCTGGAATCTATAATCACACCGAGGTCTTTAACTGTTGCATTTGATGGAACAGAAAGGCCATCTAAAGTTACAGTCTGATCAGAAAGCTTACTTCTAGCTACTTGTGGTCCTATGACTAGAACTTCTGTCTTATCAGGATTAAGCAGAAGAAAATTAATTAACATCCAATCTTGTATGTCCTGCACACACTGCTCAATTTTAGCAAACTGGTTTTTCTCATCTGGTTTTGCTGAGACATATAATTGTGTTTCATCAGCATAACAATGAAAACTAATACCATGTTTACGAATTATGTTGCCCAGAGGAAGCATGTAAAGGGAAAAAAGCAGTGGGCCTAAAACTGAGCCCTGTGGAACACCAAACTCCACTTGAGAACATGAGGAATGATCACCATCTAAATCTACAAACTGGTAACGATCAGTCAAGTAGGATCTGAGCCACAAGAGGGCAGTTCCCTTAATTCCAACTACCTTTTCTAATCTGTGAAGGAGAATACTATGATCAATGGTGTCAAAAGCTGCACTGAGGTCCAGTAACACAAGTATAGTGACGCAACCCTGATCAGAGGCCCATAGTAGGTCGTTTACTACTTTAACAAGTGCTGTCTCTGTGCTGTGATGAGGCCTAAATCCTGACTGATACAGTTCATTTATGCTATTTCTGTGTAGATGTGAACGTAGCTGCTGTGATACTACCTTTTCCAAAATCTTGGAGATAAAGGGAAGGTTTGATATCGGCCTGTAATTAGAAAGCAGACAGGGGTCAAGGTCAGGTTTCTTGATTAGCGGTTTAATAACGGCTAATTTAAAGGATTTGGGGACATACCCACTACTGAGTGAACAGTTAATTACTTTCAACAGGGGTTCTATTATTGCTGGTACTATCTGCTTGAGAAAATGTGTCGGTATAGGATCTAATATACAGGTTGACGATTTTGA
Source organism: Clarias magur (assembly GCA_013621035.1). NCBI lineage: Eukaryota > Metazoa > Chordata > Actinopteri > Siluriformes > Clariidae > Clarias > Clarias magur. Next base: position 929,805 of record QNUK01000090.1, on the reverse strand, counting down.
AGAAGAGATGAGTGAAATTAGTTCCCTCGCTTCAAGGGGAGTAAAGTGTTCTAAGTTCTGATGTGATGTGGTTAGATCATCTGAATTATTTAAATTGTCTGGTTTCAAAGCCTGAATTTTTTGCCTAATATTTATGATTTTATTATTGAAAAAGTTCATGAAATCCTCACTACTGCATGATGATGTTGTGGAGATTTCTGCAGTGGTCTTGTTTTTAGTTAATTTAGCTACGGTATTAAATAAATAAATAAAAAATAAATAAAAATCACTGACTTGTAAATGACTGACATGTAAACATTCTGAAGAATGATTACTGATGTATGTTCCAATAGTTTTGCTCACCTTAAAATGGGGGTTGCCATCAGTAGAGCTAAATTCTAGGCAATGTTTACATCTATATATCAATATTAGAAGATTAAAGCTGATATTCTGATCTAGTGTTCTCTCTCTACCATACAATTTGTGATAAATTACCTAATTTTATGTTTAAATAACATAAAAAAGATATCATGCCTAGGTCTTAGCAAACATCTTATAACAATATTGTTGAACACTAAATCATTTAATAATCATTTAGGTGCTAGGGTTAACCTTTCTCTAAGTGCCTTTTTACTTTGCATCCAACATTTAATTTCTTTGTTTACGTTCCCCACTATTATTAACCTCATTATTAGTTGATACACATTTTTTCCACCATATTTGACGTGCCGTTGTTTAAAATAAACCCAGATAGACTAATAAAATATTACAAAAATAGACATAATTGTAAATGAGAGGAAGTTGAGAAAGAACTGTCCCAGCTGTGTGAGCAGAGGTTATTAACTTTTTTGTGGTATTGGGGCATTTTTCTTTGGTCTAGAATGTCCTATTCAGACTTTTGAACTTTCCGCAGCACATTTATGTAAAACCTTTCATCCTTTGCTTCTTTTACAATAGTTGTGCGCATCCAACCTATGTTAGGTTGGCTAGCACATTCAATTCAGTGAAATTCTGACATTATGCATTTTTATTTTTAATGATTTTAGTGAGTTATGGATCATATCATGTTGGCCTCTTTTACTATTCAGCTCAGAGGGGTTTTTTTTTTTAGCTTGATGGAGTGTCAGACTTCAGTGCATCATTTGAGGCCCTCTGTTCTGTTCTTGGGACTGGCACTGCATTGTTGGCTGGGGATTGGGGATTGGATGGGAACTAAACCCCGGCCTTCCATATGACAGACGAGAAACCTACATATACAGTATATGATGGAACTATCTGTGAGTTACTAAAACACATCTACAACAACACCACATACAGTATGACAGACAGAAGCAGGGGCTGCTGAAACACTGAAGGAGCAGCAGTGAGTTAATTGCACACATTCGTAGGTAATGGTAGCATGCAGGCATCAGGATCTGCACGCGGGCGCAGCCTCAGGTACCCTCTAGTGAATCATTAAAGCATAAAAAACATCTTACTTACTGCATAGGTCAATGAGAAACAAATGCAGATGATTACAGATGATCAGGCAGAGTGGTTCTAACAGATGAAAGGGGAAATGAGGTTGCTGCTGAGTGACGGTTTTTAAATGGTATCTTTAGGGCCTTTGCAGCCTGTCGCAGTAAAACATTTGTTCCCATTGCATTCATTACATCAACTACATTTAATTTAATTTAATATGAAGATGTATTTAATTTAATTTAAAATGAACATGTGATGACTTAGAGGGTAGCATTGTTACTTCATAGCTCCAGGGTCTAGGGTTCAAGTCTGAGTTTAGTTTGCTGATTGTTCCAAAATAGAGCTCAGATTCACATCTTCGTTCCGTGTAAATGTGGGTTTGCTTCAGGTTCTCTGGTCCAGGCCCTTGGTTATTACAAACTTCTGAAAGTAATATTTTTGTCTTAGGTTTAAACTCGATATACTGTATCATAACACTGTTTTGGAAGATAAACCAACAGTTGAGAAGCAATCAAAAGAAATCTTCTAAGCCTATATGACACTCCTTACGTCCTTGTGTTTCTCTAATCCTTATTGATATTTCCATATAGTGTCTCCTTGCTCTGACAAGTAGAATTTATCCCCATTAAGGGCTTATTTGTGAGCTGATAAGACAGGCATGTTATAACAGGAAAGACTAAAAATGTATATTACATAGGAAAAAAGGAAGGTTCTTTAAAAACCGTCTAGAAACTAATATGACTGTATTGTGATTTTTTTAAATGATTAACCATTAATGATTAGTTATGGCAATAAAAACTGATGGATCAGTTTTCAATAAAATTCAATAAAAGCAATGTGATTGAAAGCACTCTTTATAATTAATGCAACAGACTGAAAAGGGAAATATGTCTGTAGCTTGAAGTAGAGAATAAACGTATAGTTCTCTGACCATTCTTCTGTAAACTGGTTTGTTTAAACTGGTTTATTTAATTGTTTTTTTTTTTTTCTGGCAACAGATGAGAGATACACTACATAGTCAAGGCTGGAAGTCTGGAGCTGCTATAATATGGTCCAGTATTGTATAGATTTTAATACAATAAAGGTTGTTCTACTATATATTTTTTTCAGATCGGTCCCAGGGAACACTTTTTCCTGGGTATGCACCCGGGCCACAGACCGCAAGTTGACAAGCAATTTTCTTAAGAGACGATCACATTTAGGCTTGAGGTTGCACAATGCCATGGTAGTGGTTTGCAGTCCATGTGTGAGCATAAGTTAATACACCACCACTGTAGCAAAGGGTATTTATAGAAGTCGAGCCAAGGAAGGGGAGCCATGTGCATAGGGGTGAAGTCTGCCACCGCCCAGTCTTAAAACGCTTGGCCTCCTTATAAGCATTTAAAATCTTAAACTTAAAAATTGAGACAGTTCTGTTCTAAAATACAGGGAGCACTAATTACTAACGTGACAAACCAGCTGAAAATATACTCTGGCTTTCTTCACTAAATTTAGCATGCTTTATGCATGGCCTGATTTTATGTCTCATTGATTCCAAGGTTGTGCTTCACCTAATCAATCGATTTCCTGTATTGTAAACACATTTTCATTAAGGAAGCATCTTCTTGGAACCTTCAGAAATTATTAAATCACACAATTGGATCTCTTCTATAAGAGACTTGTACAGCTCAGATTCGATTTTCATTTGGTTTTACATGGTCTGAAATAAATAAATAAATAAATAAAACACTATATCTGATTTCGCAAAACCGATTTGAATCACATCCCGAGGTGGTTTGAAATCGGATTTCTAAAGCAAGGCTCTAAACATTCAAATCAGATTTCAAACTGTCCATTACATCATAAAATAACAAGCCCTGTGAAAGAGCACTGGCATTAAAATTCAACAGCAAAATTTAATTTAATTACATTTTTCTTTATTGTGTATGTATATAGTGTATATGTATATGTATATGTATATTAATTGTGTTGTCTTTTATTTTAATTTCAATTCAGTCTGAAGGCCTAAATCTACAGTCAGGTCCATACATTTTTTTAACAAAAAATAGTGTATTTAATTTTTTAGCTTAATGATGGCCACCTTCACTTGCATAGACACCACTTCGGACCTCATGTAGAATGTTTAAGCGTTCAGCTACCAGATACAATTGTAACACACAGAATCACTTCCAGGCCTTTTATCGGGCCTTAAGATGATTAGTCATTGAGTAACGTGTCCACACCTGACCATGCAACTGCTTGGCAGCAATTTGTTCCATTATTTATGAGCAAACGGGGGTGTGTAGGAAAATGGATATAATTTAAACACCACACTTTTGTCAAACCCCTTGAATTAAAAGTCAACTTAAATTTTAAATTGCGTTTAGTGGTATACAGAGGCCAAATGCCATTTATCTTTGTTCCAAGATTTATGGACCTACCTTTATTAAAAAGTGTAAATCCTTGTTTACAAACCATAACTAACAAATCTTGGTTTAAAAAAAAAAATGAAAAACTTATTTTTCAGCAGGTTTACCAACAATATAAAAGAATTAAACTTTGTCAGTGTTAGCGTTTCTTACTGTGGTTTCAGCTCAGTGGATATTGCCGATATCTGAGTATCTGGAGGATACTCTCAGTTTCTCTTTCTACACTCGATGCTGCTCATGATGTCAGCATGGTTGATTACATGCTTGAGTTTACTCATGACCCCATTCCTTCCTATGTCAGATTACACCCTTGTGTAATCTGACATCAGATTCTGATGTGAAGTGCACTTTATAGTAACCCTGTACTAAAACTCTTTAAATAGTATACAGGTATACATATACCGGTAAATGTCATGTGATTTTGTAACCATTGGACAACATTGTAAACATCATTCTGATAATTGCCTGAAACGTAAGACAAGACAATCTTTGTGGCCTGCTGTTCTTTATCCAAGTTGATACTTACGCTTGAGTAAACATAGCTTTTGAAAGGTGTCTGTTATCTACAGTAAATTACTGCTATAAATAAGCAGCATTACTCTTTGCGGTTATGGCACAACATGATGATACTCATTTGGAGTCCTTGGCTAGAGTAACCAGGATAATGGTCGGTTTTCCTTTATTTTCTCCCTCTGACAGAAACCACAGTGGAGTGATGGTCATGTCTCATAATCCTGTTTTTGTGTCTGTCCTCTAATCTTTAGCTCACAAACAGGAACATCACAGTTTCAATTCTTTTTCCTCTTCTTCTAGTCTTGTCCTGATCATACATCTTTTTCAAACCTGAGTAAATGGTAAATATAATAAGTAATTGGCCTTTGTTCCAGCAGTACTCTAGTGATGATTCATTTCCAAATATGTTTTTTAAACATTTGCTCACTCACACCTGTAATAGTTCATATTTTCTTCTGTTTGGTGAGTAGTGCTGTTTCACTATCATAGCTAAGCAGAACACAAGCATAGCTACGTAACAACAAGTGAGTCACAGGAATATACTATAAATTATGCCAATTACACCCACTGCACAATTTCAGCACTTACCTGTACATGAACTTCTGTGAAGAATGAGTTTATTCATTTCAGTAGAAACTAGCTCCTCAAATAAATAACCTAGCTAGCTTTTTTTTCATAGTTCCATAAGCAAGAAGTGACATATACAGTATAAACAAAATCTTTTGCGTTTGTTAAGCTATTTATAATGCTTTATATAATTTACCTGGCAGAATTATGTGTTAAGGAAAAAGACCCTGAGCTAAAAATTAGAGATGGAGGGAAATTATATTCTGTGGTGTCACACTAACTAAATTTTAATACATTTTTATTTTATATATGTTTGCATTTAAAGTGGTGAAACATCGCAGCTCCTCTATAATCCTACAGGTGGTGCACTCTAAACTATCCTTACATTGACAGACAGCACAACATCTTGCGTGGTGAAGGGACATCTTCACAGCTGTTATAAAAAGTAATAATACATTTCAAAATAATAATATTATTGAATCAATACAAATCAAAATAGCACCTACAGTACGTAGATATCGTGATAATATCATTATCAGGTGATCTCCATGTTGATTGCTACTAAAATGTATCTTATCCAGTGAGCTTAATTGAACTGTCAGCAAATTGCTACAGTATATGTGCACCCGTTGAACCATGCCGGTTCTGCTTCTGTCACAAACATTAAAGAATATCCCAGAACTCTCATTTCAAACCTTTAATCTTTTTTTTGTCACTTTAATGTAATTGCTTGTCTGCCTCTCAGTCTAGTATAGTAGAAGCCTTCAGGCAGGTACTGGTTTAGTTGCTTACTGGTTTAAGTGTTGAGGGCTTAACTAGTGTATTATTCAGGGTATTCATAAGGCTGCCTAGGTGTGTGCATTTTTGAGATCAACTGTAATTTTGAGGGATTCTTGGAAAGTTATTCAGCTTTGAATGTTTCTGACAGGGTCACTTGCCAGCCATCTGCTACGAAATTGACTCATGGTACAATTGTAATAAAAACTTATGCTAAATCAACGCTTTGTTCATAACATTCAATGCACAATGCTCTTGACCAGACCTGTGCCTGAAAATGAAACAACCCGGGGTTTTTGAACTGGGATATCTTTTTGTCCATGACTGCCACTGGGAAGCCCCATGGGACAGTTTTAGCCTGATCTTGCACAAATTCCAGGCCTCACCGTATTCATTAATTCGTTCTGTACAATCATGCCATGTTGACATGGGGACAATGAGTTTTTTTGTCAAAACAAAATATGGAATGAAGGGAATTTACTGTATAATGCCCAACATGGACAGGAATACACCCTAGATGGGACATCGGTAACAATTTTTAACAAAATCAATGCACACTCTTAATCATAATTCATGCTCGAATAGAAATTATATCTTTGCATGAGCAGGGAAGTTTTCTGTTGTGTGCTAGCGGTTTTTACTGCCCTCAGTACCGGAAAACATAAATTTAGCTTATTTTCAGAAAAAATGAATATCGTGCGGCATTTAGGGCTGAGGTTCTCCAGTGCAATGGTACTGGTTTGTGGTCCATGTGTGACATGCAATACAAGGGACAGCCATTCATTAATACAGGCCGTTTGTTTGGTAACACGGTCACAGCTGCAGCGATGTGTAATTACAGAAGTCAGCAAGGGGAACTCATCATCATCATAAGAACTGGAAACCTCAAACAAACCGGGGCAATGCTATTCTAAAATACTAATTACTATTATGAAAAAAAGTATCTAAAATTTACCCAGGATGGTTTCTCGAAATGCCAGTAAGGCATCTTTGCTAACGCTGGCTTCACATGTGGGTAGGATTAACATTTTATGTGATTACACGGTTGTGATTTACCTGCTCAGTGTGGAATTTCCCAAATGGGAATTTAATTTTTTTCACATAGTAAAGAAGCCTCTTATTAAACCTTTGGAAATTACTTCATCATCCCAGCAGGAATTTTTGGTTGTCAAAACATTGTGGCAACATTCCGGTCGTTGGGACACTGGTGTTAATATTAAGTTGAAACTACTGGATGGAATGATGTTGGACCAACGTTGACTAAATGGCATGTTAATCAATGACGTCAAAAAAGAAAATTATAAATGACATTTATTTTTTTATTATCTCCTAACTGAATACCCATGCTGCTGTTAGTAATACAAGTAATACTAGTAATGTTAATAACACTAGATAACTGTACTTTACCAAAGCAGTAAATAGGGAACCAGCTGTAAGAGTAAAAATATCCGCTTAACTTAGATCTGTTCGGTGAAACTGGTCATTATGCAGTTTGGCCATTGAGCGAACACATGCTGTACATACTTAGCCCATCTACTGAAGATACTGTAATGCACGAATACAACATGCCTATATTCCATGTTCAATATACACAGTGTGTGTGTGGGAAGAATTTGGGTTCATTCAGTTCTCCATCTGGGACTTTAAGAGGCATAGAGACTATAAGTAAAATTTTATATGGTGCTGTTGTTTTGAGGTTGTATTTGTAACATTGTTTTTTAATTCATTCCTTTAACCATATCCTATCCTTATTTCATTAAAACATTCTAACTTTCAAAACCAACATTGTCCCAATGGTGTTTTTTTAGGGGGGGACAATATCGCAATCTACATAATTTAATTTAAATGAAATATAATTTCATATGAAGAAATGAGGGGTGGCTCTTGGTTTTTGCACAATACTGTATATGACAATGTCATCCATCATCTATCTAATGGGATGAATGAAATAAAGCTACAGGCCAAGAAATTACTCCTTATTGACACATCAGTTTGAAAGTGTAAACTTTCTTTCGTGCTTCCACTAATATTCAATGATTATTTTAAGTTTGAAAGTCCAAGTTTGAAAGTATACCAGAGATAATAACAATTCCGTAGGATCTTGCTTGATTTTCCTTTTAACTTGATGCCTGTGATGTCAGAATGGTCGGGCTATGAAGGTGTACCATGACACAGTTTCTTCCTGTGTCAGTTTATAACCCGTCTCCGCTTGACGCTGGATCTAACATATGCAGGATACATTATAAAAACATAACCATAAGCACATGAACTTAATGTTTTGTTTTTCTTTTACTGTACTCGGTGAATATCACTGTTAAATAACATAAACTTACTGTAGAGTGAGGCAGGTGTGCTTATTTAAGGATAATAGTGTGTCTTTGTGGTTGTGTAATGGTCGTGAGGATTAGTCTTCTTTATCCCAATGTTTATGCCAGAGTAAACATATAGCAGGCTCCAAAACTGAGAGCACTTTAAAAAAAAGAATGATGGTGCATTCTTTATTTATTACAAATTATGTTACTGACAACAACTTGAGGCAAATTAAAATTTTAACGAGTTTCTTTTTTTTTTTTATGTTTTTTTTTTTTTTGGCTTTAATGACATCATGTGAGGGAGCTGCACTCCAAAGGTTTGTGCAAAACATTTTGATCAATATGACAAATTTCCTTACAGTTCCTTAAAAATTTCCTTTAATTTAAACATAAATATAGATAAAAATACTGAATATTAAATATTTAATAGCATCCATTTCTGTTCTTTAATTTAATTTTTTTTTTATTATTTCCTAGATTTTTAGTGTGGACTCAGGTTTTTGTACCCCGACAGAGTATTTAAAATATGTTTTACACAATTCACTTCTGTAATATGTGAAAGGTAAATAAACCACATTACACTTAAGGCCTTACATAATGATGCTAAATTTACGTCTTTGGCTAGGACAACCAAGATAATGGTCAGTTTCTCTGTGTTTTCTTCCATTGACATAACCACAGTAGAGTGATGATAGTGTCTTGTGAGCCTGTTTTTGTGTCTGTCTTCCAATTTTTAGGTCACAAACAGAAACAAGCCGCTTACAAACAATCAACATCACCGACTTTTTTTGCTTCTTTCCAGAGTAGCTGTAATGGCCCGGTGTAATTGCTGACTCATGCCAGGCTTATAAACAGACAATGTTGTGCTAGTTACAAATAAAAGAAATAAATTACTATCACTATTACTCTTTTTAGTGAAAGGCATACTGTATATTACTATTTCTCATTGCTCTTATATAACTAATAATATTACTATCACTAGTTCCTGTCTAAATTTACTCTTGCATTACTTTTATATAAGTATAATTTGTCAATTGCCATATTGAGATTTACTCACAGAAATAAGCACATGAAAAGCTCACAGTCTCCCCTTTTTGACACAGTTACTATAACACTACATACTGTATGTAAAAGCCAGATTTGCTTTTATTAAATGCCACAAAAGTTACCATGCAACTTAGGTAAAAAAAAAAAGAATAAAAGTGAACACTTTGTATCCGTTCTTTGCTATTTTGATTTGTGCTCAAAATAGGAAATCTGAAAGTGTGTCATTATCCTTATCCTTATTATTTTGGTTTTGGAAACAAATAATGAATTTAAAAAAGGGGGATTTGTTTTAGGGTCTAGGGTCCTCCCTTGAGCCTGTACAGGATAAGCAGTATATAAGACGAATGAATGAATGAATGAATGAATGAATGAATGAAAGTGAGATGGTATGGTGGCCCTAGCAGTTAAATCTGTGCTCTTGCACCACCAGGGTCGACGGTCGAGTCCCGCCTTGTGTCTGTGTGCCTGGAATTTGCGTGTTCTCCTCGTGTCCTTTGGGTCATCGTATCGGGTCGTCCCAGAAAGCATATGCTTGGCTAGGTCAAGAGGCTAAAACAAGTTCAAAACAAGATAATTAAACCATTATAATTTCAAATCACATTATGGTCTGTCATGAAATGCCAGAAGGAAATAGCGAAGGCAGGATATGAGCGTAGGGGCACAAGACATGCCTGACACTTGAAATGCCGTGTTATTTTGGTGGAGACATAATAAAGCTGACGCAGATGTAGGTGTTGAATTTCAGTGTAATTACAGTGGAAAAAGGCTGACATGGATTCGACTCATTGGGAGTATAAGGGGCGCCACAATTAAAATTAAGCTACTTGTTCTTATTGTAGATGCATCTAATAAATTTAATGCCTGTACATTTGTAGATCTGCAGTATGATTTCCTCTGATCCTATTACATTTATTTGGGATACAATATTCCTGTTTAATTGTCTATGTAGTTGGTGTTGTCAGGATGTATTGTAAATCCTGTACCAAGTATTCAAAGGTCATGTCGGGCCTGTTGCATCCAATTTGTAACTTGACATCTGCTGAAATGAATAATTCTGGGTGATTTTCTTATGTTTATTATTGTTTTACTCATTTCATGTGGTTTCCAGTGTTCATAAAACACTGAATGAAGACTTTGGTGCAGAGCGAGGCCCAAAAGAGCTGTAATTAAAGTTCATTGAAACCTTTTGACTTTTTAATTAAAGGGCTTAATTTATACCCACTCATCAGGCAATGGGCATGTCTAAATGATTACTGATTCTCATTTTGCTTCTGCATGTCGAGCCATGCAATGTACACTCTGGAATCGTGGTTAAGGCAGAGAAAGTGAACGCGAAACCCCTGAAATTACAGTATGCATAAAGTTTTGCGAAGGACCCTGTGGTTTCTTTTTGTAGTTGTGCAAATTGCTGTCCTTAGCCAAAAACAGACACTCATTCGATGTGTGTTTGTATGTATTTGTGCACTGTAACCAAATTTCAAGGAAGTGCTTATCGAGCTGATTTTGTACCTGTGTACTGAACCTGGCATGCAGAGTATCATAGAAGGTTTGTGCTTGAATTATAGTGATTGTGAGGTCTTCGTTGCGAATAGTGCACAGCATGCTTTCAGGAACACTTTGGATTGTTGTCTAAACCTGAAATTTTGTGATAGGGAAGTCTCTGTCTGGATAGTGCACTAAGCCTGGTGTGCTTTTTCATCCGAGCAAAGCTTCAGATTGTTGTTTAAATTCACATAGGAGTGACTGGGAGGATATTGTGTGAATGGTATTGTTGAACCAGGCATGCTTTCATCAATGGAGGACACTGGGTTTTTGTACACCCAAAAGTAGTGTACTTGGGAGGTTCCTGTCTGGATGTTTTGGCCGGTGAAAACATAATCTTTTTTAAATAGTCAGTAAAAGTCTATTGTACTGTAGACTCTCTACAGCTGTTGCACCATGTTGGCACTACTTTATTAACCTAATTGAGTTATCATTAAATTGTACTTTTGACTCCATAGGTCATATTTAGGTCATATTTATTTCATCAGCATCTTTAGGTATTTCAGGTATTTAGTGCCAACTGTTTTCTATTAACATTAGACATTGGTGGTGAGTTTAAACAAATCAGATTTATTTTGTCACTCTGTTGTTTACTAGATTCTTTTATCCTAAGTGATGTGTTTTCGATAAGAGAGGGCTGATAAGATTTCAGATTTATTTCAATGTGCCATAAATACTTGAGTCTATATGCTTATGTTTAATCCTGTGCATTTCCCTTTGGTTATGTTAATGTGCATGTTTTTTTTTTTTTTTTTTTTTGTTACAAATTGGACAACCTCCCTAAATGCCTGGGTTAAAATAAAAAAGCAGGCCTTAACCACAATGTTGTTGAGTAACCCTTTGTCAGTCAGCGGCGAACATAAGTACAGTGGGGTGGTGCCTCATTCAGGTGTAGGCGGAGTTGTGGTTTAAGTAGCGGTATAAGTGATGACAGCTCATCTTATGCATGCACAGTGCGCTGTTTTGACACTGCATACAGTTCTCTGAAGTTAGCTCATCATTGCAACGGGACCTTCGAGTGGAACTTTAGATTGAGACTGGGGTATGTGGGGTTTGAATTTATGAGTAGGGAATGGGTTTAAGTAAGTATTAGTGTGAAATGGGCAATTGATTGGGGCTGGAGTAGGTAGACTGAATGAGATTGGGACAGTAGAATGAGTTTGCCATTGGGCGTGAGGTTTAAGATATGGGGTAAATGGTGCATGATGAGAATGACCGTTGGATTAAGACTGTCAATTGGTGCTAAATTATGTGAGCAGTTTATGGAAAAGTGGGACTTTAAATTGGTTCTTGGTTCTGGGCTGTGATGAATTAGATGGGGTTTTTGAATGGCTCTAGGGTAATCAGGACTGTTGAGTGATACAGCGTTAAGTATTTGGAATGGCTATTTGCTTAATTATTTTCTCTATTGATGCTGAGTTAAGTGAAACAGAATTACTTTGTGGTAAATGAGAATGCTGATAGGTGCTGAGTTGAGTGGTACTCCATGTTGACTTTGGGATAACTGAAATTCTAAACTGGTGCTGGGGTAAGTGGTACTTTGCTGTGGCTTTAGGCTACATGAGTCTCCTTATTGGCGTTGAGGGAACTGGAGCTCTAAAACTATAATTTGGCAATTTTAGGCTTTCGGGTGGTGCTAGGGTAAATGAGGCACTGGATTAATCCAGTGATAATGAGAAATTCTGATTGTGGTTGTTGTTTCTCCAGTTGACTTCACAAGTCAATTACGAGCAAGGATGGAAACGTATTCCACTGGTGAATAAATTTTTTAGTCTGTGTAGGCTTGTTCTTCTCATGAAAAGCAAATGTAGGGTATGTTTTTTTAATGTATTTTTTTGATGATGCATTAGGAAAAGTAAAAAAAAAAAAACACTTTTTGTTATGTGGAACACTTTTTTTGTTCCATATTATTTGCTAACATTTTGCAAGGTCAGTTCTTTTTTCCGGATTGAACATATTTTTTCCGGATTGAACACATTTGGTTTAGATGTAGAAGTAGAAGTTTTCCTTTTTGATTGCTCATTATATTGTATTGCACATCATGTCTAACATAATTGCAATAGCAGTATTAATAGTAATAGCAGCAATAATCTCTCACTCACTCACTGTTCTATCTTCCTGGGTTGTGTCTCACACTGCACTCAGGTGATAAAACGATGGGTCATCATCGTTATTTTGAGACTGTAAGAGGAGGTGAGGGATGGGTGAGGCATGGGTGGTCAGAGCAGGGTGTGAAAAGGGTACAGTCATCCTCACGTGCATGGTATTTAGACAAGAACATTTATCTGAGAGGGACTGAAAGCCAGAATTGGCTGTCTGAAAAACTTTATGGTTGAGAAAGAGGCAGGGAAATGTGTTGCATTTACTAATCTAGATATTCGCACCAAAATTGGTAAAACTGCTTAAAAGAGTGCTTAAAGAGGGGGGTATAAATGAGTTATAACATGCAATTTATACCCTCCCACTTTTCACTCTCCAGTCATTTTGTGTAGTGTGTCATTTCAGACTCAACTGTTCATGATTTAAGCTAAAAATAACAAGTGACTAAAGCAGCTGGTGAAACCACTCAACAAATATAGATCATCTGCCTATTTATGTCGTGCTATTGCCCATGGCTTTTTTAAAATAAACGAATCCAAGCCCACAGTTCTGTTCATTCATAAGACAGCTCAGCTTTAAGTGCTGTTTACCTCGACAGGGCTTATGACATTGCTGTTTTTCATCATAACGTCACCGCTGCCGTTGCTGATGCTTGTTATTTTGTCAACTCATCTTGTCGCGCTGCTCTTTTACAGGTCTTATGTTTATTGAGGAACATGATGAAGATGATGAGGAACCACCTTGGCTGCTCAGCTTCTCTGTTTTTTATGGTAAGCATTTGCTTCGGGTCTGTTTTTAGAAACCATTAACACAACAGCTGTGGAACTGGCAGCACTGTCAGCACGGTGCGTGAATTCTGGCTCATTTTTTCATTCATTATATTTTGCAGTGTATGCAACACTTGCTCTATTGACACCACAATGCAGCCTCTGTAGGCCGGCTCTGTAGAGAGCAAACTGAGCTCATAGCCTTCCTTTATAGCACTAACGTGCTGAGCTGAAAGAGGCTCTATACAAAATCACTTAAATGGCTGACATCCTATCAGGACATGTTGAAGGGGTTGAGCAAGATCCTTTTTAGAGCAACTGTCAATTTAGATTATATGTTTTGTCTTAAAACCATGACATGTTCACTGAACTATTTTTCCAAAGAGCCCTAGGCTAATGTGTGTGACAACACACACAGATTTAGACAGATACAGTAAGTCACAAGTTCAACAGGAGCTGAGAAGCAGCCTTGGGGTAAACTTAGCTGAAAAGCAAAGAGAGTTTAACGAATCATTAATATAAATATGTGTAAAATAAAATAAGACTGTATTGTATAAACATCCATCTAGGTTTCAAAGTATTGAAGTAGTAAGCCCAATGTATTTACGTTTCGCTGCAGTTGCTGTCGCCGTGGGTGGTGCTGGCTGCTCCGTATCAGACGGGACAGACGTACACGTGTCTGCACTGTCCTGCTGGACAGGAGCCGTCCATTGTGAGGGACAAAACAGCCACACATCACACATTTACGCAGTCAATGAACCTAATATAATACAGTTCATGTGGTGTGTTTTAGGCGTGCAGCAAAGCGGAGGGTCCTGACGCAGTGGCGGAGTGTCGTAGTTGTCCACCTGGGACTTTCTCAGATTCCTATGGTCCAGACCAGTGCGCTGTACACACACAGTGCAAGAGTCTGAACCGGCAACCGCTGACGGCTGGCACCTCGGAATCTAACGCAGCGTGTGGAGACTGTCTGCCTGGGTGAGGGGACTGAAATGCACATTTACAGGACATTTATTTCTTTCATGTATTCTTATATCAGAAGTGACTAACAGTTTGTTGGCCAAATTTGATCAGATCTGATTATTATTCTATAATAATTCAAATATGATGATAATCATTAAGGATGGGAATCACCAGGGACCTGTTACATTATTATCATAATACCTACTGTAGGTGATGATTCGATTTGTATTGCAATTCTGTTCAGTATCATGATTTTATAATATCCAGATTAAATTTTTATCATTCATATTATACAATCATAATGCTGAACAGAATTATCATCATATTTTATTTATCATAGAATAATAATCAGATCTGATCAAATTCTGCAAATATTTGCTCCTACCATATAGGATGCTGTGCTGCCTGCCAACATGTGACTATTTTAGAGCACGCCACTTGTAGGATTATAGACGAATTGCACGTTACCCCCTCAAATGCAAACTCAGATTCAAATTTTACATTTTAAATAAATTGAAAATGTAATTTTTTAAAATCTATTTGCCAATCAATGTGGTGACACATGAATTGCCACACAACCGAATCACAAATAAGTAACCAGTAATCACTATTTTGCTTACACTGTAGTGGTGACCTGTTATTTTAAGTTAAGGTTTGTGAGTGGCTTCCGTGTGTGTGTGTGTGTTGCTGTTTATCTTTTGTGTTTGTATGATAATGGAATGATTGTCGTTATTCAGGTTTCACCCTGTACTAAGTAGACAGAGCTCCTCCACCCCGTGTTCCTGCGAGAGGAGTGAGTACTTTTGTAAATATTGTTTTGTTGCACAATTACATGTTCTATCATGTTATTCATAGACAGTAATGCTTTTATTAGTTAAAGCATGGTGATTTGGTGGTTTACACTGTCGCCTAGCACCTCAAGGGTATATTATAACTTCAAATAGTTATTAATAATAAGTCATTCTGACAATTATTCATAATTCATAATTACAATTATGATTAAAAATATTATTATAAAATAACAAACATTATTAATGTTGATTTACATTGTAATGACATTGTCATGATAAACTATTTGCGTCTCAGTGTAATTATATAGAATATAAAAATAGTGAAAAATAAGGACTAAATTATACAAGAAACATATACAAAAACAAATAAGAATTAAAGCTCATTTTAATAGTTATAGTATAGTGTATATTACTATTTATGTTAATATTTTTTATAAAAATAAAGAAATTCCTTAAAATAATCCTCAAATTGAAAAGGTTCAAAATGATTACTGCTACTACTACTAATAGTAATGTTAATCTTTTTTTCTCACGGATCCATCACAGCCCCCCTGGTGCGTTTGCGGCGCAATACAGGAAAGAGCTCTCGAGCAGGCGGAGCTGGATCAGGAACGGACGGGGCGAACAGCACAGCTGTGCATGCAGCAGAGGAGAAGCCTACAGAGTATGCCGTGTTTGCTCTCGTCCCTGTGTTCTGCGTGATAGGCTTGCTGGGCATCTTCATCTGCAACCTGCTCAAGAAAAAGGGCTATAAATGCACTACAGAGAAGGAGAGTGCAGAGGGGGAGGCAGGTACACTGCAGAAAGAAGGTGATCATGCACACACATGAAACCCACACATAGTGTACTTCTGCATGTGCAGGATAAATACTAATGTTGCTTAAAAGGCCAAAGACAGAATGTGGATACACTAGTGTTTAGTGTGTGTGTGTGTGTGTGTGTGTGTGTGTGTGTGTGTGTGTGTGTGTGTGTGTGTGTTTATATCCATGCATATACCCTCACTGGCCACTTTATTAGAAATAGCGGAACATGTACCCACCCAAACTGTTTGCAGCAGAAGCACAATGTATAGTTTCATGCAGGTGAATTTTAAGAGCTTTTGGCGACCCCTCCACTGGAGCATCCTAAAAACTAATAACAACAACAACAAAAACTCTTTACAACCGTGATGAGCAGAAAAGTTCCAACAGATAGATGAATATTCCAGGTTCATTTTTTTTGTGCTGTGTTTTGCAGTTTCTCTATAACAAGCTGCATGGGTTATGTTACTAATTAAGAAGACAGGGAGTTTATATTGTAGCTGTGATAATGGAAGTGATAACATGAACTAACCTGTTACAACATTAAATGGAACTAGAATACAGTGGAACCTCGGATTGCGAGTAACGTGGTGTTCCGCAAACCGAGCAAATATTTTTAATATTTTTTTATTCCGAAACCGAGCAAGTATTAGTTTACGAGCGCCGAGTATCATGCTTCACATATGCGACTCTTATTTTGACACCGAGCGTCACTCTCTCACCTTCACCCCCTCCCCCCTCCCCCCACGGCTTCGCAAACACACAGAAACTCTGCTTGTGCGCGCGCAATTTGACACTGAAACACACGCACAGACACTTTATCCCCTTTTCATCCCTCCCGGCTTCACAAACACACTGTCGCGATTCTTTTCAAAGGTAAGGTGCTGGTTCATTTGTTTTTTTTTTGTTTTTTTTTACTTTACAGCAGTGATTCCCTTAGTATGCGCTGACGCCTGGTCAGAGAAATTTCTTTTTTTCCTGTTCGTTGTGTGTGTGTGTGTTTATTGTGAATCTTAAAAAGTGAGGTGGGGAGAGGGAGGAGGAGTGTTACTGTGTAAAACGAGGCGAGGGAAGGGGCTAATTCCACACACACACACACACACACACACACACACACGGCGCCTGCGCGCACCAACGGAAACACTTATCTGTCAGGATTTATTTGTACTTTTTTAAAGGTAAAGTGCAGTTTAATTTGTTTTATTTTCATTTTATAGCTTACATTAATTATTTTTATGTATTTATTTTGGGGGGATGTGGAACGAATAATTTGAGTTTTCATTATTTCTTATGGGAAATGATGATTTGGTTTAAGAGTGTTTTGGAATATGGGCCCACTTCCGGAACGAATTATGCTCGTAATCCAAGGTTCCACTGTATAAACTGAAACAGTAAATTGGTTTAGGAATCATTCTCTAATTTGGGCTACATATTAAGTAAAAATTACAAAAACAATGTTTTTTTCTCAATAGAAGAACTAGTGGTTCAGGTTTGTACATTCCGTCTCTGAATCTTGAACGCCCCTCGTACCTAATACGTTTGGACAGGACAGCATATCTGCATAAAGACATCCTTGTAGCCACAGTAGGTCTGTTGATGAGAGTGAGTGCAGTGGCTTGAGTGTAACATTTACCTCATTTGCTTCACACATAACATGATACTTTATCTTTGTGTGTCTGAATCAATAATTTAAGGTAGTCTCCTGGCACGTTGTGTGCTGGAGTGTCTTATTGGTGTCTGTCTTATTGTGTCCTGTTGTTCCTTGACTGCAGTTCATGTTATCCTCTCACAATTCCGTTCATGTGCTAGCAGAATTTTCCCCTCGACGTTTCATGTCTGACGTCTCCGAGTGAGATCATGACTGTAGCTATTATTGGTGCAAGATTACCTTAATAATGACACAGTCTCAAATTAAGATGAGAGGCTCACTCCTGATTTACTGCATGCTACTATGCTGTGACTATTCAGAACAGTGCAGTAATAAGCAGTTGACATAATGGAGTCATTAGTATATACGGCTCAGCACTCCATAATTCCCCTTGTTGTCAAATATCTCAAACAGCTTGCTTGTTGAATTTCTGAAACTGTATGACATACTGCTTTCTATGAAAATAGATACATGTTTCCCAGTGAAGACCGTCTGATAAAAGGTGTCTATAAATAACAGTCATACTGCGCCAAGTATCATTTGCAACTTATGTTACACAGTAGGATGGAGGTATAAATACTTCTTTCAACACATCATTTGCATTGACAAATGTAATGACTATAAAAAGAAGCCTCTAGTTTATAGCTTTTTGGAAAACACTGAGCTATGGACCCTGGCTAAACTTGTGGGTTCTTAGTTGGCACATTTATTATAGAACTGTACATTAATAGCTACATGTTTGGCATAATTGCCTTCAGTAGTATATACAGTAGATGCAAACTTAATGCAACAAATATACAGTATATTGGCTTTTTTGCAAAATCGGGTCAAGTGAGTAACTTGTACAATCTCTTGACTGAACTATTTAAGAGCCAAAGACCAGAGTATTCGTTTTCAGTTGTCCGGATGTATTGTTTCAATAAATGACCCTATAAAGTATAACATATCCCATGTTTCCTTTGAAGGTAAATAAAGTTATGTTACACTTGAGATAGAGCTTTACGGGTGCATGTTTTATATTCAGTACAACAGCACAACCCTGAATGTGACCATTCTTTTATAAAACAGTTTATAAAAAGCGTTTATAATATGCAGATTATAATTTGTTTGTTTATTAACCAGTTATTTTGCTCGGCCAAGACATATCCTTCCATGACTGGCGCAACTAACTAACTGAGACTGACGGAGCTGGCGACTCGTGTTACCGGTAGCATTTTAAAATTACTGACTGTCACTGACTATGAGTCGCCAGCTCCGAATATGTAGCTAAAACGTAAGGAGAATAAACCATGGATGTGGTGAACAGTCCTGAGAAACCTACAGGATTTACTTTATATTTCCACTTAACAATATCAGCTAACTTGCAGGGGTGCAATCCAAATCATGCAAGTAGAAAGCTCTTGCAATATGTAAGGTGTACAAACCTTTGTTCCATAGTGTCGTTGGTCATTGGTTAGAGGTGGTTTGGGATTCAGCCTTGTGGAAGAAGCTAGATAGCTTTGTATCTTGTGTTAGCCATGGACAGAACATGAATGGTTCAGGTTGTTTAAAATGCAATGGCATTATCAGATGTGTTTTCTTGTTGAAAGTGCTACAGTGACTGGTTTCAAATATGGGTTTTGGCAGGCAGCTGTTCTCTCCTCTTTCAATACTGCAAATCATAACTACAGTACCTACCTTTACCCATGCTGGCGACTGACGGTTAGTGTGATTAATAATTGTTAGGACACCTATGACACGGAGTGATACATATAGTTAAACGTCCCAGTACTGTTAAGCTCCATATCACCATTCGTGAAGCATCCAATATACCAATCTGATCACTCGGTCAGAACTAACTGTTCTATTGGATTAATTAAACTGTTGATTTCTGAAGACAATGTGGATTTTATGAAGACCAAAGAGGAAATTTATGGATGACGTGAGAGAGGATGTTAGTTATTGAGAAGAGTTAGTTGAGAGAAGAGGATGCAGAGGATAGAGTTAGAAGGAGGCAGATGATTCGCTGGGCGAACCCGAAAGGGCACTGCCGAAAGTCAAAGAAGAAGAATAGTTGTGTATTCGCTCATTCTAAAGTAACTCCTATTTCACAATATTCAATTATCAGAAACAAATCCTAATAATGAACTGGTTGCAATTGTAATAGAGATGTTTTTGAAAGGAGTCTTTAGTATCACTGTTGTCCCATTTAATGTTAATGTATATTCTTGTATAAGTTTATCTTTATCTTCTCCCTTTATCTCACAGGGAGAATAGATCATCCTGCGTAGTCTAGAATAAGAATAGGAGCTCTCAGTGACGTGGTTTAACCAGGATGAATAGACAAGTAGGCTGAGTGGGCTATTCTCAGAAATCACCATGCATACACATAGATCTCTGGAATTCTGGGGGAGGGGAAGGTCAGTTACCATAGAGACAATTGGACCATCTTGCAGTATCAAGGGTCAGCAGGGACAATAGTAAATGTGACATGTGTATGTGGTGTCATTTGCTAAATGTGTTATCTTGGCATGTGGCAGTTTCTTTTTTTTATTGATTATGGTTTCTGATATTAGTACAATACTGCGCTTGAAACACTAGCCATTAGTAAGGTATTGTCAAATGTGTTAACATTAACATTTTCATTTACAGCATTTGGCAGATGAGCCAGATGAGGTCGTATCCAGCAAGACATTTATATCGATTAGCCATAACATTAACTACACCTCTGGGTGAATTGAATAACATTATCAATTATATATTAGTAAACTTGAGCTTGATCATGGGCACCCAAGGCCCAGCAGGTACCAAAGTTTAGCTCGTCTGGTCCGATCCAATGGAAAAGCCAATGTTGCACAACATGCCGGAAAAACGCTGGCCATGACAGACAAGTATCAGAACACCCAGTGCATCACAGCCTGTATGGGGCCAGGCAGCGAGCTCGATGATTGAATTGACCCGGCCTCCAATTTCCCCAGATTCCAATCCAGTCGAGCCAGACAAGTTCAATCCATCCCCACCCAGATTCAGAACTGTCCATGTGGCACAAAGGGAACCTAAAACCTTGGTGGTTTTAATGTTATGGCTGATCGGTGTATCCCCTTATAAACTTCCAGCCAAACATTGGGACACACTCTCTAATTCCATGATCTTTCCTGTTTTTTATTTCTTTCTACATTGTACAACAATGCTGAAGGCATTAAATATGAAGGCTCTGTAAAGCCTTCATAACAGCACTAATCTGAGGTGCTGTTTGTTAATTGGTGATTTTTGAGGCTGGTAACTCCAAATGAACTTCTCCTCTGCAGCAGAGGTACTGTAGGTTTTGGTCTTGCTGACCTGAGTCTTCATGAGAGCCAGTTTCATTATGGTGCTTTTCTATGACTTGGCTTTCTTTATATTATGCTGTTGTAATATACATGGACAGGCCAACCAAGTTAAGTCTGCATGTCTGGAAGATACAGTACCACTATACTATACTATGCCTGCATGTGTCTCATGTAAACAGAGCACTTAGGCACTATTTTCACATGAACAAAGATTGTTGTAAACGAAAAATTAATTAATTAATTAATTAAATTAAATTAAATTTAAAAAAGCACAACTGCGTTTCTTTGTTAATCACACAGCATCCTGTCATTTGGATGATCCAATCCTGAAACTAAAGCTCTGAATGCATGTGGGTGTGTTTGTGTTTACAGGTAATCCTTGCCCTTATGTTATAGAAGATCAGAATGAAGACACCATAAGTGCATTGGTACGCCTCATCACAGAAAAAAAAGGTATTTTATTCATCTTAGTCCATCTTATTTATAGTAAAGAACAGTTCAATATATGTGCTGCTGGCAAAAACTTCAAGTCTTTGTGTGTGTTTAGAAAATGCAGCTGCCTTGGAGGAGCTGTTACTGGAATATGAAAAGAAAGAAACATGTGCTAGCAAACGATCATCAATCAAGTAAGAAAGCAAAATGCATTTTATATTTGCTACCACTTGAATAATAATTTTAAAAAAGCCATTTTATAAGGGTTAAATTATTGGGTTGCATCATGCAAAGAAAACAACTAAGGAGATTTTAAATTACTGTATCTGGGTTAAGAAAACTCGACATTTTATTAGAACCTGGTGTCATGGTGCCTTGTCTCCCGAATAAGTGGATGCAGATGCAGGGGATTCGTTGTAAACAAACGTTTATTTGAGGCTCTCGAAATCACAAACAAAACAGAACATAAACCAAAAAACAAAGGATCTCCTGGCTGGAGCTGCGAGCGAGCACGTAGAGTCACCAAGCGTCACAAAACTGAATGGCACCGAGCCGGCGTACTAAATCCATATGCAGCGTTGTGCGACAGAGCCGTGAACTTGACCTTTTTCCAGGTCCGGAATGGCACCCTCCCTGGGTGCGCCTCGCTCGACAGCAACAGCTCAGTCCTATGTGGAAGAGATACGAGAGTATGCACATAAACACTGACATAGAGAGCCTTTTAGACATAGGAAGACCGTGAACAGACAGGGGCTTATGGAAGCGGCTGGCATATATTAGTAGACACACCAGGGGGACACAGGTGAACTTGATGAAGTGCTAATTGTGCAATACATACATACGCAGACACAGCAGGGGGAGACAAAGAGGCGGCTCAGTAATCTGGCGAGCCAGATCTTAACCCCTCAGACCGCGGTGGTACAGATGTGACACCTGGAAGGACGGTGAACGTTTTGGAAAGTAGTGTAATTGTTAAAAATCACGAATGGAGTAAGATGAATGGAGAACAGGGTTAAGACTAAACAGCTGTGTTGCCATAAGCACCACAAAAAGTGATAGCAGATTTTATCTGAAATTTCTTGCTATATGATTGCAACAATCAAATATAAGGTAATTGAGATTGTTTCTAGACAAATTTTACAAGTTTTAAGCAGGATTTTGTTTTGTTCTTCTGGCAGATAATTTAGCTTCTTTAAAGAAATAAATGTTTGATACTACTAAAAGTAAAGTCAAAGTCAAATTTATTTTTAAAGCACATTTAATCCAACACCGCTGACCCAAGTATTGTACAATTCTAAAATGCCTGCGTAAATAGAAATAGACTGTATTACAATAAATAACAATAATAAATAAATAATGCATAAAAAGAGGGAAAGTAGTATATCCTGGCACAATCTCCCTGACAGATTTGGGAACTATAATTCTTTTACTTATAATTAGTATAAGTAAAAGATGATCGCCTGACCTGAGAGACCTTGCTAGACTGTATGGCTTCAAAAAGTCAGCAGTATATGTTGGTGCTAGATTATTCAGGGCTTTGTTGCCTATTAACAAGAACTTGAACTTGACAATGAACTGCACAGGGAGCCAGTGTAGAGATGCCAGGACAGGAGTTATGTGTTCCCGCTTACGTGTTCCTGTTAAAAAACATGCAGCAGCGTTTTGGACCAACTACAACCGTGCAAGACAAGCCTGGCCAAAACCAACATAGGGCATTACAATAATCAATCTGACATGAAAGAAAAGTGTATATAACGTTTACAAAATCTTTTGTACGAGATAGAACAAGAAATGTATGGTCAAAAATTAGTAACATTAGTCTTGAAATACAATTGATTACATATTCCAGAACTCAAATTGTGAAAGAGCGGGAGCATGAGAAATTATGAGCTGTAATCAAAGCTAAAAGTAATTGGACAAAATCCAATAGTGTGTGACTTTTCTTTTGGCCAGGCAGTGTCTTTTTACTGATATACCTGCTCATGAGTTCAGTCTGTTCATGGTAATTCAGTACTAATTTAACAAGTCAGTTTGATAAATTACCTGCTGTCATCATCACAGCTAGGAGGACTGATGTGGTTTGGCAGGAGAACACCAAGCTGAGAAATAATAAGATCAGCACCTGCTAATAGGATTGGATAGGACATTTTCTAAGCAATAAAAGTTTGATTGTGATGTGTTATGATGAGTGAACTGTCCTTTTCACTTTTAGGATCCCCAACTAAAATAATTTCTTATAGATTTGGTATAGGTAAAAAACAATAGTCGACCTGTTTATTGAAGTTGAGTTACATCTGTTAAACAGGTTTCTAGGAATTGGGGCAGGTGTGTTCTTAGACACACCTGTCAGTGTTCCTGGTATAATCTTGGTATTCACTGTGAACTGGATAAATAGATCATTGGAAAAAATGAATGAATTAGTATTAGGCACATTCATTCATTCATCTTCTGTAGTATACTTGTTGGGTTAAGGGTGATCTGGAGTCCATTGGCCATCACAGGGCACCATGTGCACACAGGTTCACACAGTCATTTATACATGGAGGCAATTTAATCACAAAAAAAATGTGTGATGATCTCTTGTGATATCTCACTTTTATGAAATATTATATACTGTAATGTATCTGCTGTAAAAAAAAAAAAAAAAAACATTAAATAGCATGACAGGAAAAAGACAAAATTAATGAGCCCTTATTAATAAGTAATTTTTTTCTGTTGTGTTTATTCATTATCTATCTCTTTCTGTCTCCCGTTCAGTTCAGTACAAGAATCATCGCAGATCGAACTTTCACGTATGGTGGGTTCTGATTTCTCTCTAAACCTGTTTTTCTGTTCGTCCATTAGGTTCCCTGGCTTCTTCCAGTTCCGCTCATTGCCCAGGCTCTGTACTCACAATCAACATCTTCATACTATCAGTGGGTTTGCCCCACATTCTAATCATGGTTGCTCCCGCTGCAGTCAAAAGAAATGGCCACACGTGCTGCTACCGCTCACCATCGACACAAATAAGACATCATGTGCCACATCTGTCACCTCCTCATCTGGTGAGGGCAGTGTCCTCAATGTAGGAAGGTAGGGGAATTGGTTTTGGAAATCAAATACCAACACACCATCAAATGTCAACCTTTACATTAAAATACCATTATTCTTAATCAAGACTACAACTGAGATTAAAATCAATTATCAAATTCTAACAAATATTAATATGCTTCTTTAATTAAAGCATAAAAGTTCAAATTAAAGACTTACAAAGCTCTGACATTGGAGACTCCTTCCATAAATGTTAAAAGCATCAACATACAAAAAGCTATATTTGTGTCTTTGTTAAATAACCTTGCATCTATTTCCTAGTAGAGCTACTGTTATATAAAAAGAATTAACACATCCTGACCAATCAGATTCAAGGATTCAGCAGGCTTGTGATTTACAAATGGCAACATTCACAATCAGCCACTATGAAAGGCAAACGTTCTCTATGCAACACCATTATTAGAATAATGTACAATAGTACGTACAATATTTGTTAAAATACTAGCAGCCTGAATCACATAAAGGTGTATCATGCCCATGGAATCGAATATACTTCATGCCCATGATATCGAATATATACTACCAGATCATGACCTTTACACCTCTGACGCACGTTTGACAGGTTCCAGGTGGCTCATATCCTAGAGGGTGACCCAGTCGCTATGGCGACGACCCCACCAGAGTCCAGTGACACCGATTCAATAGAGTGTACTCACGGGGAGTCTGCTGAAGAAGTATCCCTTCTGGGCATGTCCTCTTCTGCAAACTGTCCTTCCTCAAAGAGCAAACAAAATGTGAGTGACTTCCACAATTTCTCACTTTTATATCATAATAGCATTTTTTGTCTCTATCACTTTTTCTTTTTCCTTTGTTATTCTCTTATATAATAATAATAATAATAATAATGATGATGATGATGATGATGTGGTCCAATCCAATGCATACCCCAAAGGTCTTGTAGAGTCATGTCCCAAGGGATCAGAGCCTCCCCAGTAGAACCAAAACTCTACAATAAGTGGCTATAATGTTAATGGATTTAATGTTATGGCTGATCTGTGTATGAGATATGGTCAAGGCAAGATTTTCTCTCCGGGTAGAACTTTCCAACCTAAACGCCACCATTAGTTTACAGTTTTCTGACTTTTCCTTTGTGTCTGTTGTTTCTGGGAATGACCATACCACTGTCTCCATTTGAGACGTCCTGATAAAGCTTACACAGGCTTTTTGTAACATGCTTTTACTCTGGTCACATTTTATACGATTTTTAAAACATAGGCAACAAAAATACCATAATTGATTTATTGACCAGTATATGGATCTATTTTCGTGTCTGGGATGAACATATATTTTCATGAGACAGATGGAAGGAAGGTGGATAGGTACATAGATGAATTGGCAGATTGATAGCTGGATATTTATCTTTGTTTCACTCACAGTCTCTCTCTCTCTCTTTCTCTCTTATGGTCTAATGGTCACATAATATATACTCTATGGGGACAAAAGTATTTGACCAAACCTGTTAATTATTTAATTCCGGTGTTTCAAGACTAGCTTCTTATCCCAAGTAAAGGGCAATCTTAATGATTCAGCATTTGAACATTTGGAAAATGCTATGCTTCCAACTTTGTGGCAACAGGAGTTTGGTGTGACAGAGCCTTGACCTCACATCCATTGAGCATCTTTGGAATTAACTGGAACGAAGATTGCGAGCCAGGCCTTTTTGTTTAACATCAGTTCCTGACCTCATAAATGCTCTAAAGAATAAATGGGCAGGAATTCCCAGATAAACACTCCAAAATCTTGTGGACAGCCTTCCAAAAATTGTTGAAGCTGTTATATCTTCAAAAGGGGGACCAAATAAATATTAATATATATGTATTTGGATTCAATGTCATTGCAGGTTTGGCCAAATACTTATATATACTTGTCCATATATTGTACCACTATATCATTTTAACTGTTGTTTATGTCAAACATAAATATTGAATATTGGGTTAATTATTTGAGTGAAAATTTTCATTTAAGCTCATGGGCCATGTATACAGTTAGAGAGGAAAGAATATATTGGGCTGGCTTGTGTGACTTGCTTCTCTTATGTGTCTGCCTACTGCTAGTGCTAATTCAGGAAGTCAGAGCTGACCTCTAGTGTATAAAGGGAATAACTGCACACATTGACTTTTTCTCTACTCCAGGGGTGTTTAAGTCAAACCGGGACTCGTGAAATAATGAACGCATAAAAAACGATTTATTTACGGAAGACTTCAAACACAGTACAGTGATGAGACCCTTAGCCAATAAAGAGTGGAATGCCTGATATGTAACAGATAACTTGTCACAATCTCAAGCAAGAGGAGCATCCGTCTGTGAGAACTATACACATAATCATTCAGCAACACATTCCCTGCACATCATTTGCACATTCCCTGTTCATGAGAGGACAGCATTTCAGACGTTAAGCAGACAAACCGATCATGGCTTCAGCATACTGAGAAAGCTTTCTACCTTGATGGTATAAAGGAAGTTTTACTCTCACACATGTGTTCTGTTATTCTGTACAACCAAAAGTCACGGCTTGACTTGACCCCCCCTTGGACAAAATGAATAGTGAAGGGAATAATTTCCCTTCTTCCTTCCACATCTTTATTTTAATTGCTAGAATTTTTTCTCTTATTCAGTTACGGCTCAAATTCTAGTCATTAAGATGTCCTAGTCCATGCTTTTCCTTAATCGTTTCCTTAATGTTGTTTTTTTTTCCTTCCCCTTTCACTAGAGTGAAAAGTGAAACGAATGAAAAAAAAAACGAGTGAAAGAAAAAGTGAAGCATCCATCATTACTCTTTCATCAACACCACATCGAGCACAATCTCATCGTTGGGCTCCTAAGGAAGTGTGGAGGCTGACGCAGGATGGGAACTGATTTTACCCCTATGGGGAGCAAGTCTTGAATTCTGAAAAAAAAAAACTGGAATTCATCTTAATAAGAGTTTAGAAAATTATTTTATAATGTTAAAAATAACAGGAAAAAACTTCCCTCAGGTCTTGCAAGCTGAGAGTTAAAATTTGTAAATGAGAAAACTTTAAAGAGGAGAGACGAGACCCGGCATGGTACCCTGAAACAAAATGTGAAATATAACTAAATATTATGGTAATTGTAGTATAATTTTATTTTTTAACATTGATATCATTTTATCATTTTAACGTTGATAGACCACAATAGACAGACACAGATACAGTAATGTGTAAAAGTTAGTGCCCCTTTTTAAATTCAGTTTTTTGTATAAAAACATAGTAAAATCAACTTATTATAGCACATCCTATTATTAGGGCAAATACAACCTCAAACAAACTTTTTTTTATAACTTTTTTTATGCGGGTAAAACTAAGAACCTCCTTATTGTTTCCACAGGATTTAAGAGGATAAGTTGCAGCCAGGTGTTGCTAATCATCAAGCAGCCCTCGTTTAATTAGCAGGTATGCAGACCGCTATAAAGCGCACTTTGCAGGTCTGGAAGAATTCAGGTGTATGTTAACAGAATGCCAAGAAGAAAGGATATAGGCAGTGGTCTTAGATTGTCGTTGCAATTGTCGTTGCACATCACTCTGGAAATGATTATAAAACTTGTTTGAAATACTTTCTTGCAACTGGACAATGATCCACAGCATGGTATGGCCTAGTCAATGTCTAGACCTCAACAGAGCTGTGCATATGCAAATGTATGTCACGGGCCTCAAGGAGAGGGTGTTGTGGGCGAGGCATAAACGCAGAGGTTAAGAAGGTGTAGATGTTTTTTTTAATGAGAATAATAATAAAGAAAACAATAATAGTAATAATAATAACAGTAACAATAAACTTTTAAAACCTACAAGTCTAATTTCAACAAATGCAAGACAAGCAGCATAACTAAAACAAATAATTTATAAGGAAACTAATAAGCCAATTCAGTTCAGGTGAGCGCTGCCATCACCTTACCGAGGTGCATCATGGGAACTGAAGTTAACTTGAGAAAACTTCAACAGAAACACACAAAAAGTCTCTGGGCATCAGGCGCCCTCTAGGGGTTATCCCTGAAATAACCCCCCCTCAAAGGGTGCTACTCCGGAGCGCCACGGGAGGTCCAGGGCACCCTCCCCAAGGTTCCATGTCTGGCCACCTTACTCTGAGGCTGGTGATCATGTCTTCTGGGCAGTGCGGTAGGACATGCAGGGTTGACGATAAAACTAACTCCCTTTGAAACGGGACCGAGACGAGATCCCAGAGTCCAGATGGTGTAGCGAGTGCTGGAGTGTCTGAGCAGGCCAGAAGAGCTGGCACGCCGTCGCTGAAGTTGGACGGAAGAGCTGGCACGCCGTCCTCGTCGAAGCAGGGCGGCGGAGGAAGCTCGCCGTCCTCGTCGAAGGAGGGCGGCGGAGGAAGCTCGCCGTCGCTGACACAGGGCAGAGGCGGCGGAGGAAAGAGCTCGCCGTCGTTGACACTCGGCAGTGGAGGGAGCTAGTCGTCGCCGTCGCGGCTGGGCGGCGGAGGAAAGGGCTCGCCATTGCCGTCGAAGCTGGGCAGTGGAGAAAAGAGCTTGCCGTTGTTGAAGCAGCTGGGCGGCGGTGGGGCGAGCAGTAGTTCCAGCCATGCCAAGCTTTCTGGGTCACCTGGGCCTTCAGTGAGGCTGCCTGGCAGTTCTGGGCCTCCAGTGAGGCTGGCTGCCAAGTCTGGGCCTCCAGTGAGGCTGGCTGGCAGGTCTGGGCCTCCAGTGAGGCTGGCTGGCCGGTCTGGGCCTCCAATGAGGCTTAGCTGAGTTAGCAGCCCCTGGAGCATTTCTACCTGCTCCCGCAGGTTTCGAATGCGCTCCTTATTCTCCTCTGCGTACCGCCCGAGTCTGCTCCTTGCTGCATACAGTGCTCACACTCCGCTCTCCGCTGACGCTTGCTGTAGGGTGCCTCTTCACCCTGGTCACTGCCGAACATAGACCTCCTGGTCGGTGTGGGGACATCTACCTTCTGGTAGATGCCCCCGGTTGGTGCGGGGACTCACGTCACCCCGAGTTGCGCCATTTTGGAACGGAGTGCGTTGTATCGCCAGCCGGTAGACATCCCAGCTTAGCTGCTCTCTCAGCTCCTCCTGTTCCACTTTTACCTGCGATACCCTGCCAGATATCCTTCTTCTTGCTCTTCCTTGCTTCTTGCCGCTAGGCCGATTGGTAATCCGGCCGCCCTTCGCGTCGGCTTCCCACAGCGTACACATCTTAACCCCGTGAGCGCTGCCATCACCTGACCGAGGTGCATCATGGGAACACGCAAAAAGTCTCTGGGCGCCAGCGCCCTCTAGGGGTTATCCCTGACAATGTACAAAAACCATAATCAATTAAACTACCGTTGTAAGGCATGGTAAAAAAAAAAAAAAAAGTTATATGCTGTTGTTCATCTGAGGTTGTATTTGCCTAATACTAATACCTGCTATGATTAGATGATTTGTATTATGATTTTACACAAAAAAGCATAGAATTAAAAGAGGGGACACTAACTTTTACACATGGCTGTATCTCAGACACAGTTCTTTGCATGTCAGAAAACACTCTTTTTTATCTTCCAGCCTCCAAAGCAGGTACAGCCTTTTATACTGTTAAAGAACTTACTTAACTGCTGTAAATAACTCTTAATATATATATAGTGTAGTGTGTAGGATGGTATTAATTATTATTTTGTATAAGGACCATATATAGCTCCTAATTTTGATCAGTGGAATTAATTTAATTCTCATGAAGAGATTATGCTCAACTCCTTTTATGTCTAAATAATATGGTTTAAAGGTTCTGTGCATTAGAGTCCCCTCCTGTGTTTGAGGGTGGAACTGAGTCAAATTTTAAGTATTATCATCAGAAATGCTATGTGCATTATGCATGTAGCATTATGCATTGAGTATTAGTGTCTGAGAATTTGCTTTTAAAACCTGATCCTTTCACTTAATGGTCAATATTTCATATTATTATATAATATTTTAATATTTCACCATAATGTTTTTTTTTTTTTCAAGAATTGACATTTGGAAGGTGGAATAACCTAGTTTAAAAATCCCAGTTTCACAGTGTCGTTATTAATCAATCATTTAAAAATGCACAATTATAGGAAAAATGTATTGCGGAATCTTTGCACAAAAAATATATTTTTATAAACTTTTTCAATAAAATCTCTTAGCCAGTATTTGTAATGTTATGAAACAGCTAAAGGCAAATCATTACTGAAAAACTGTAATATGAAATAGCGATAAATGTATTTTAGTAGGTATTTTGTAGAAATTATCTATATTGAAACCACAGGAATATATACTTTGAATAACCAAGAAACCGTGTAACCATAACAATGATCTACAATGACTGCAGGAATGCACCTACTGTACATCTTGCTGTGGTGTTTAGGGCACACACTGCAATTTACAGTTTACAGCTGTTCATGTACCTAAATCAGTTCATAAATTGCGCCATTAGCTGCATAAGGTGTGAAGGATCAGGGAAGAAGCTAATGCTTTAAGAATACTGTATTCTGTTTCTTCCTTCAGTTGTAGCAACCTATTTAGGTTTTAGCTTTTATTATATTTCATCTTCACTAGGAGGGCTTGGGGGAAATTCATTTTAAATAAATTGTTCTTTAGAGAAAGACTCAGCTTCCTTACACATCTAGCTTTGATAGTTTCCCGTAGGAAAAATATTACAGTTTACCACTGTAGTTTGCTATACAATAAGGTAATAAACTGTTGTAATTACTATAGTAATTTATTACACATTGTGGGAAAAAAAACTGTATTTACTGTATTAATTAATTACATGATTTAATAATCTGTAGTATTTGCTATAGTATTTGACTACATGCTGTAGTAAACTGTAGTATTTACTATAGTGTAGTTATTACGTGCTGTAATTACTATAGTGATTTACAGAATGCTTTATTAGGCTGTAATATTTACTATAGTAATTTTCTACACTACATTGCAAACTGTACTATTGCAAACTGTACTACAGCCATTACTACATGCTTCAGTAAACTGTTATGTTGACTATAGTACCTGTAGTTAGCACATGTTTTAGTAACTACACACACAGTAGTAAAATTTACTGTAGTAATAACACAGCATAGTAAACTGTAGTATTTACTATAGTAGTTTCTAAATTCCATAGAAAAAAATTTGAATTTATAGTTATTAATAAATACTTTAATAAAAACTGAATTATTTACTATAGTAATTGTCATAAACTAAATCATTTACTATAGTACAAATTTACTGTACTATACTTTACTATTTACTATGGTAATTCCTACATGCTGTAGAAAGCTGTAATATTTATTATAGCATGCTATTGTAATTTATTATACATAGTTTTCTATAGGAATTTTACTACAGAAAGTTTCAAAAACTGTAGTATTTACTATCATATTTTTTCTTATGGGTTGCCAAAGCTAGGTATCTACCTTCATACTAGTTGCACTAGATATCGTAATTTAATTTTAAAAAATCCTTTTTGTATTTTCTACTTGAAATTGAAAACATACAACTCTAAATCCAAACAGTAAAATAAGTTTCATGTCTGTGGCACAGTTAGGGTACATTGTGATCATATTAAACACTATGCCTTAGGAACGCTGGTGTACTTTACAATAACAAGTATGTGTTAAGAGCCTAGAGTTTAGCTTTTGTTTTAAACTAAAGAGCAATATACAGGTAAGGGGGCATTAATGACCCATCAAACCACTGTGATAGCTCATGGTGCATCATCAAAGCTACCTCCCTGTGTCACTTATATTTATCTACAAATTTCCTTTTTATTAAATTTTTTTCTTTAAAAAAAGATTTAGCAAGGGTTCTCTGCTTGTGTGAGAGTTTACACTGAAACAATGGCCGCTCGTGTTAAAAGAATCTTGCTTTAAATTAAAGGTACTGGTGGTATGCACAATCAAACTCATGCACACACATCTGCGTTAGACAAAGCCATAAACAGATGATGAATATAAATTCACAAAAGAAACTTTTGTTCTGGTGTACAGCGGATATCCTCACTCCTCTTAGCTTTAACTTTTGCTGGAAATTACAATGTGAAAATGTATGAAACACAGTGGTATTTAAACAATGAACAAATTTCACATTTTCATGTTAATGATTTTCTTGTTCTTTTGTTTTTTTGAACTCATGATGGCAGATAAGGCATAAGCAACATTATCACTGCTGTCTACACGCACATTTTATAAAGACGCTTTACTTTCCATTTAACCCTGAGAAATAGCAGTATTTTATGATATTTTAAGGATCTAAGATCTTTTAGTTCTACCGTAAGGTAGACCTTGTGAGGGTGTTTATAACTATGAACATGTGATGAGAATGGAAAGAAGTTTCTCATCATCATTCTTGCTTTTATTTTTTCTTTTTTTTTTTTCATTATAACATTATATGCATTTTCTTGATATTTGTAATCTTTAAATAAAGAATAAGAACTGAAGTAATGTATTGCTTTTTATATGATTTCTAAGGTTTTTAAAGTAAACCTTTTTGACATGAGTATACAGATTAAGATTTTGAGACATAAGAATTTTAATATTTTGACAATAAATAAAAAGTATGACAAAAATGAAAAATCTGCTTCAATTAGGCAGAAGCTTGCTGACATAAGCAAATGTATTTTTACGTATTCATTAACTCAAAAGGCATTGCTGAAAGCTGCATATCATTTGATTGAAAAATACTTGTTACAACAAAAAAACTTTACATAATATGACATGTACAATCATGAAAATGCCATGAAAGTTATTTATAAGTTCAGGGAGTCAGTTCTTTCTTTGTCTGTCAATTTGCATATAACATTTCAACTTACCATACTATGTTTAATAGTGTTTAATTTCCCAAATACCAAAGCTGTGAAACATATACAAAGCACGTTAGGTCATGTTATGCCTAACATTAACAATGATAAACTATTATTTCCTCACCAGAATTTTTTTTTCGTATTGGTCTTTTTTTCCTCTCTGTGTCCTAAAAGATTTCTTATGTTTATTAAAGTTATTAATGTTTATTAAAACAGAGAACAGTTTTATCTCTGAGTATTACAAAGTCCTTAGCACTGGAGTCTATCCAAATGCAAAAAACATCCTCATGGAAAACATCATCTAATCAGAAGCTCCACAATATATCCTAAACAACAACACAAAAATTATCTATTTGCATCTACCATGTACATCCCTATATACAGTATATTGCTACCTTTTTTAACGTCTGTCTTACAATGGTTAAAGATTAGCAACTATTAACTATAGGATTATATTGTATAATATTAACTAATCATCCTTTCCTGAAAATTAGTTCAACCCTGCAAAAGCTGTTAAAAGGTAATAATGGCCAAAACTGTACAAGAGATTTTACAAAGATATACCGTTTAATTCCTAAGCACTACATTTATAAAAAAAAATTTAAAAATGGATGAGACTGTTTGCGGTTATTTACGAAGCAGAATTCGCTCTCTGGCAGTCAAGGAGTCACAGCGTTCAGTCCTTAACACAGATCCAACGCAGCTCCACCATACAGTCCATTTTCCAATATATTCCTTTGTTCCTTGGTCTTGCAAAGCTCTTCGTCCTTCACATTCACATTCTTTTTGTTTAATCTGATTGAGAGGTTGATAAACCTTTATCCTCCTCAGCTTTTTGGCCTTGCTTCCACTTAGGTAGACTTTGTCGGAAACCCTGACCAGCCATGAAGTAAAGGATGGGGTCAATGCAGCTGTTAATGCTTGCTATGGGCCTAGAGATCTTGTATGCTATTCTAGAGCCTTGCCGGAGATTGCAATTTACTCTCAAGTGGCGGAAAAAGTAGTTGACACTCCGTGTGAAGTGGAAGGGCACAAAGCAGACTATAAAGACCAGCAGCACGATGACGATCATCTTTACAGACTTCTTCTTGGAGTGCCGAGACACTGTACCTCCTACTGTGCTGGGTTGTATGAGTTGATGCACCATAAGGCTGTTGCAAACTATCACTATGATAAATGGTATTAGAAAGAAAAGAACTGAAATAACAGAGCTGTAGGGCAGGAAGTATTCAAAGAGATCATCCGTTGTGGTGTCCGTGCAGATATTTGTTAGATCCTTGCTTCGGGAAAAGTAAAGCACTGGCGCTTGGAAAATGAGGACAACTACCCAGATCACGACCGAGACGTAACGGGCACGGCGAGCATTAACCCATTTCATTGATTGCACTGGGTGGCAAACAACTATGTAGCGATGGACGTTGATGCAAGTGAGGAAGAGGATGCTACCATAGAGATTGGCATAGAAGAGAAAACGGATAACTTTACAGAAGGCTTCAGTAAATGGCCAGTTTTTCTTGTACGCGTGATAATAGATCAGAAAGGGTAGTGTAAGGATATAGAGTGTGTCACACACAGTGAGATTGATCATGTAGACAGTGTTGGGGCTCCAGCGTTTGAGCCGGCAACAGATTGAATACATGGCTGTGAGGTTGAGCAGGAGGCCAAACACCAGCACAATGCTGTAGACAACTGGAAGCAGGATGTCATTTATATCCTCAGTAAAATTGCATTTGTGAGAAGTATTGGTGCCGTTGTAACCGGATGCATATTCCGCAGCCATCTTGCTTCATGAAAGTCTGATAAAAGTAAAGAAAAAATAGGCACATTATACGCTGTGTACATGAATCTGATTGTGATGGCAAAGAGAAATCTACAAAACAGGAGACATATAAGCATCCCCTGTCTAATCTAAAACCTGGCCATAGGGGAATTTTAAATACACTAAAAGAAAAATGTAAAGATGTTAACATCCACCTTAGTGAAACATGTCCAGCTAAAGCTCACTTTGTTATTAAAGATAATTTTGTATTGGTTGTATAAATTTTGTAATTTGCACAAATTTGAGTGAATTCTATACTACAAATAGCATATTATTATTTATATAATATTTACTTAGGTCACTGTGTTCTGTACTCATTCCGCCAATGGAAACTAATAAGAAAAACGAAATTAAATCAGCCATGCAATTTTATGACAGTTACCTTAGTTGTGATTTTTACTACAGTTTCAGAATCAGGATTTTACTGTCTGAACTTGTTTATGTTGATTTATTGTGGAATCCATGACTACCTGGCTCCATGTTTCATCTGGTCCTGAATCAGATGTATTATCGGCTTTGTGTCTCTGTTCAAAATGGGGCAACGGTCCCTGGTTCACATTTATTGTAACCCATAACTCTTTTTTTTTTTTGTAAACTTAACTAGAAACAGAAAATCACTTTGTAATCCCAGGAATTATGTTTTTTTTTTTTTTTTTTCCAAACATATTTTAGAAAAGTATGCTCGTTTTTCTTTAAGTAGATCAATGTTCTACAGGATTTTTGGCAAATGATCACTAGGCTGCTGGGGTGCTTCTGCATTGCATGTAGTAAATAGTGAACAAAATTCCCAAAAATTCCAAAGCAATGACATCAGCAATATGTCAATAAACACTAAGCAATATATACACACATACAGATAGACACACATACACATGCGCACACAAAAGCTTTTCTTTATCTATATCTACACCAGGAATTCAGGTGTCTCCCACAAAGGTCAAAGAAGTGGAAAGCGGTTTGTAAAGTTTATCAGATTCCGCCCTCTATTGTATGTCCAATGTATTCTACATACTGTACATCATACCTTACAGAAGGGTACTTACATGAATGAATCCACAGGTCAGAATCTTTATATTTTGCTTTGCCTGTCTGTCCTTCCTCTGTGTCTACTCACTCGATCTCTTTCTCTCGCTCTCTGTGCTGCATACTTTTATCACTCTGCGATGCCTCCGACTGTCCTTTTTTCACCCGTGTAGGCGTTACTTCTCAATGGGCAAGCTGCCTCTTGTTCTTGGCTAACACAAACACACAGGGTTTCGTTTTACATTGCCTTCAGAAATGTTAACTAGAGTAAAAGCACATAATCTAGTACCACGATCTTGATTAGGTTTCTTGATACAGATAAGCACTTAAAAGTAATAAACCTGTCTAGCATACTGTCTTTTTCTGGGATGTTTTTAATTGTTCAGCATTTATGGCAACTCCACTTTTTCCCTACAAAGTCAAAATATATTATGTTTTATGACCATATATTAGCATTTATTTTCTGATCTTGTTCTTCAAAGCTAATATTTAGTTACCCTAATAGGTAGATAGGTAAAACCCTAACACTTTACACTACAGGGATTAAGAATAAACCTCTTGCCAGGTATTTAGTAGTAAGTTACCTACTCAATCAAAACAGAGCAAATGCTCCATCAGCAGCGGTGCCTAATTTATCATGGAAGCTTACTTAAATGCTTAAATGCTTCATTTACATAACAATAATATGCCAAGTGTATTGTATGAAGCAAACCCTGTAGAGACAACAGCATTTCACAGCTTACCATCCACCGTTTTGAAAAGCATTTTGCTCTGGTAGCCAGATAAAGTTACATTTCTTTATACGACGTTGATAAACAAAGTTAGAATAATTGTCCAAAAATGCATTCCTCAGATATTATTACAGAAGCTCAAGTCAGAGTGTTCTGTACTCCACCCACCACAGAAAACGCAGCATTCAAGAGGTAAGATCCCATGTCTGTGTTTTGCAACACGTTCTGTAATTAAAACAAGCACCTTATTTAGATTTTTTTTTTTTTACCTACAACAGTAAAAACAAGATTTTACAAAAAAAAAAAAAAAAAGTTTAGTAATCTTTGCATTACTACCTGGTTACATGATTATTCCTGGACTTGAGTCAGATGGACGAGTATCTTCATGTCTGAGTCTAAGATGATGTAATCGTTCCTGGTACACATTTACTGTAAGTCCAACCCACAACCAAACATCATGTTTGTTTTTTACATTTTTCTTAAAGGTTTTGCTTGTTGCCCTTTAAGTAATTCAAAAATCTCATTAAACTTTTTTGACTTCCGTTGCCAGAGTGTGTGTTCACACAAGGCCGCTGGGTTGACACTAATTCACCATTCAAATGAAACTGAATTATCTTTTTCAGTTTGGTTTCTTTTTGAGAATACTGTATGTGTATACCTACTAAGACCTGATTAACACATTTCCTGAAAAAGCCCCATAACCCATAATACGTAATAATCTTTACATTTAGAACATGGAAACAGCTTGTGCATCTCAACAGACTCATGACTTCTTCACTCATGTTTTATAAATTATTTTCTGCCAGCATAGCACATCAAAAGTTTTTCAAACGCACATACAAATTTATAACAATTATTAATTAATTAGATAAGGGCTGTTCAAGTCAAACTGAGACTTTTGATGTGGCAATAACTCCCAATTGCGTTCCTGTAATGTGCATGTGGTGTTGGTGAACGATTATTTGTACAGTTTCCACAGACAGATCCTTCCGTCTCTTCCACAACTCGCCACTAGTTTTTTTTTCAATTATGACGCGTTCCAGTCACTGAATGCTCATGGGAACAACTGCAGTGGGCTTCAAGCCACCTTGGCCAGTATCTCCATTTATGGATGTGCAGTGCACCATTCAAATGTTTTACTAAGAGTCTCATAACCGTTCTATGCTTTAAGTCTTCTGTGAATATAAATCACTTTCTTTTTACGGCTTTTATAACAAGAAATTTTATGACAAGTCCTGGTTTGACTTGAACGACTCTCATTAAAAAAAGAGGTAAGGGCGACTCAAGGGTTAACGATCACTTTAATCAGGGGGTAAATATTTAGTGAAGTGAAATGAAAGAATTCAGACATGAGTCCATTATTATGCTGGAATTACTCTGAAAATTTAATCTTCTCTGCTTTTACAAGGACATCGCATCCTTGAGCCACTGAGTACTATAAGGAGCTTTAATAGACTGCTAGTAGAGAAGAAGGAGGTGTCATAACAGTAGGAAAATAAAATAAAAACTAGAGTATAGAATTGGTTGGAGGTGTATTCGTCACAGTCTTTTGGGAGTCTAAATATAGCAATATGGGGGTATGTTGATTGAGAGTATTTTTGACATTAAGTGTAAATAGTCCCAGCAGGACAAACAAAAACAAAAACATATGGGTTAGATTGTAAGCAGGAACATGGCATTTATTACACTTTTCTGTAAAATTCAGGTACATTTTAGATAATCAAGCTTTGTAGCAATGAATCCTTTATACCGCCGTAAACTGTATAAGAGTGAGACAAGGACATGAATTTTATTATGTGCAGCATCCCACCAGTGACCCATTAAATCCGATTCCAATATACACTCCCAGTCTGCTTTAGGTCTGATCGGTGGTAAGATGTCATAAGAAAGAAGTTAATTATACTCCTTTGAGATGTAATGATTTTTGCAGAGAGTCCTACCTGAAAATCCCTCTCACAGCTGACTGTGAGCTAAGGATGGAAAGGCTGGAAACAAAGATTCAATACAAAATGTATTACAAGAGATAAGAAAGGGGATGAAATTAATTAGATAATTCTGCAGAATTCTGATAAAATAACATATGTATAGTGATATTGACCTCCGATCAACATTCATGGGCGCATTCACACGCTACGGACAATTTATGATATTTATGGACTGTTGGAGGAAACCAGAGTACCCGGAGGAAAAGTGGACCAAGAATGTGGAGAAGATGCACACAAACCCGAGGCAGGAATCGAACCCGGACCCTGGAGG
Source organism: Clarias magur (assembly GCA_013621035.1). NCBI lineage: Eukaryota > Metazoa > Chordata > Actinopteri > Siluriformes > Clariidae > Clarias > Clarias magur. The sequence goes on along the minus strand of QNUK01000090.1, from coordinate 890,695 downwards.
TGTAAAGACTCCACAGTCTGCCAAAAGGGATCTATAGAATCATTTAACAAGAATACTGAAGTAAACAATAAGTACCTCCTAAAATGGCAGGATTTTTTTTTAAAGTACAGTAAACTCTACATTATAATTAGTTGTAAGGCCAGAAAAGTAGATTTAAATATAAAAAAAAAAAAAAAAAAAGAAAACCCATTAAAGACAATGACACGAGCAGCTGTGTCTTTGACTTACACTTATCAACTTAAACCAATTAATTTTTTTTAATATGTGCAGTCCAGTATTACAGTTGCATTTTTAACAAAGCCTGTGACCTGAATTACATTTCTAAATTAAGATTTTTTCCCTTCGTGTCATTTCTTGATCAATGTCCTGTAAAAATAAATAAATAAATAAATAATAAATAAATAATAAAATTACCTTAGTAAAATGTTAAATATATATATATATTTTTTTAAAATAGAAACCTGTCCAAATCATTCATTTTAATGACAATAATCTTTTCAATCTATGACTGTGGTTTGTACAAGATCTGATTTAACTTTAGACATTAAAAACATTAAACTGGCCAAAAAGCAAAGAGGTTCATGAACTGATTACATTGACCCTCATTTGTTTAAAGCTAAACATGGGTTTGGATAAGAGTAAATTTTCGGACTGTTTAAGTTTTCGTGCTTAAGCATTTATAGGAAAGGATTCGCTATTGGAAATGTTTACTTTATACCCATAAATCAAGCCAAACTTTGACAAAAGATATAAAACTGCAGGTACAGAGTGGCCTGGGTCAGAAACGTACAAGAATAAGTCATAAATAAGTTTATTATTTTGTAATAAACATTCAAAAAAACAAAAAGATCTCAAGTAAACTGACAGACTCCATTGCCAATGCAAACAATAGTGGGGATAGGAATGCAGTGTGGATACCATTGTTAGAAATACTAGTCTGCATGTGTACAAAACAAATAAATAAGCATCCCAAATGTCATTAAGCGTGTAAACAGGTAATTCCATTCGACTCTGGCAAGTGCATTTTTGGGATCAACCACGATCACTACTTCAGGGGTAGATGTATTAGTTTTGGAGTAAATAATTTTTAAGATTGTATGTGCAATAAACAGCTGGGATCACTTAATAAAAACAAGTTTGTTTGGATGAGTCAATAGTTGTGAGAATAATTTCCAAACAGAGAGCCAAAGCTTTGGCAAGAACCTTAGAATCTGTATTTATTAGAGAAAGAGGTCTGTAGGAGATATGGAGATCTGGATTCTTGTCTTTTTGGAAGGAGATAAACAGAGGCTTGTCTTAAGGAAGGCTGGAAAATCCCATGTTGCAAGGATGCCGGATATAAGGAAAGCATTAGTGGGCCAATTTATACTGAAACTTTTTGTTTTGTAATCTACTGAAACGTTCTTTGGGTCTAAGAGCTTTTCTATTCATTTTTTTATGAAAAGGTTACTTTCCTTTATAGTTAGTGGGGTGTCATGTTCTTCTGCAACATCACAGTTTATCTCAGGAAGTTTATCTTTGAAAGCACCCATTTCAGTACTGTCAGGTAGGGGTTCTCATTTATATAAAGTTGAATAAAAGAAATTTTAAAACAGCAACAGGCTCTTCCAGCCTTTCTCTCATGGACAACATGCAAACCTGCCTGTTGATGTAATTATTTAGCCTAAAGCTGTCTTGTCTTATCTCAATTATCATGATACGTTTGTAATTGTAGAATTGTAGGAGAAGGCGTTCTGTGTTTATAATAAGGTCTGCGGTTCAACTCGAGAAGAAAAATTGATTATGAGAGACACACATTTCTAATTGTTGGTCCATTTTATAGAGAGCTTTTACAGTTTTGCTTTATGGAATCTATTAATGTGTGCAAGTACAAGATACTCCCCATTTTTTTTAACACAGAGATTCACACAGCTTATTTATTTATAGCTTTCTAACCTGCCAGCTTCTTTAGCCTGGTGATACAGAAATACAATATTCATTGGACATTCATTGATGCACATTCTCAATTGTTTTACTAAGTTTTGCTTAGTACACAGACGTGCAGGAAATCGATGAAACTGACTATCAGTAATGTGAACTCCACCTCGACACAACTGTGGGTGAGTCAGAAGCATGTCAGTCCAAATCATATCTCTGATATCTCCTGATATCTACCGGAGCTGGCGCTGGATGTCACAGAACTGTGTGGGTGAGGAAGACAGAAACGTACATGTCTTGACCTCTGAGCCCTGGTCCATCATAGAACATCAACACAGTCCACATGGTAGTGTGAATGAGCAATTACAGCTGGCACTCACTTGATTTTATCTTTGGCTGGAGAGTGCAGTGGGCATGGTCAAAAAGGGGTCGTTTTTCATGTCTAAAAGCTTCCTGGAGCAGAGAAAAGATGACTACTATAGTGTAAGGATCTCATGGACCCTCAGGGGTATCGACTATTCTTATTTAGCAGGCCAGCTGATAGTTGTCCCACTTTAGCCTGAAGCATAGTGATGTCATCACTTTAAGTGGAGACCGAGGTCTCCATTTCACATACAGTATTTACGCAATGGTGTTCCTTAGTCAAAATGTCACCGATTCTTAAAATTTCAATGAGCAACACCTTTTAATTCAAATTTAAACATACCAATTAACTGTTTTAGATCGCAACTTTTATCATTTGTAAATCATGTAAAAACATTTTGCACATAATAATAACAGACCGGCATGGTGGAATAGCAGGTAGCATTGTCACAACATTAGATTCCTGGATTCAATCCTGAGCTCAGGTGACTGTCTTTGTGAGGGTTACGGTATGTGCATGTGGGTTTCTCTGGTTTCCTCAAACCCAAAGAATATACCAGTGGTGGGATTGAGTAAGATAATTTGCCCCTAGTTGGAAATGTATGTGTGTATGGTACCCTGTGATGAACACCTCATGGCTGATGGTCCCACTACAGGATCTAGATCCATTGCTAATAAATATAGTAGGTGGTTGTATTGTCACCTCTGGGTTACATTGTCACCACTAGATTAGAATCTTGCCTCCAGGCTTGGTGGGTTTCGTCCCACAGTGCAAAGACATGCAGTGTAGACTAACTGGGGGTTTCCAAAATTGCCCATATTCCAATTGGTAGGACCCCATCTGGTGTGTACCCTGTCATTGTGCCCTAGGTTTCCTGCTCCAGGCCAATGCAACCCTATCTAGAAGGATAAAGACATCAATATATATTTATTTTTCATAAAAAATGCAAGATTTTAATGGTTTAGCAAAATGCCTGAGGTTATTTATAGCTCTGAATGTAAATGGAGGTTAACTTTGGCCAAGGAAGTAAAATAATGGTACATTTTACATTAACGATGTAAATACTAAAACTGATGAATGAAGAAATGTTTTTTAACTTTTTTTTTCCCCATGGGTTTGTAGTAAAAGCATAGCTTAAGGAACAGTAATTATTTATTCTATGAGAGATGCAGTATGAGCAGAACGATGTGAAGGAAAAGATAAGTAAATAGTAACGAAAGATTGAATTGGCAGGCAGAGATGTTATATTTTATGATTACGCCAGGAATTTGTGCTGAACCAATAAAACATAATGTGAAAGCTGGGGAAGATAAAAAAAAGGTGTTCATAGATTTAATTTATTCTGTCATGGAAAAAGTGCATAAAACCATTGCAGAAATAAGTAGAGATATTCTGAACAGTATCTGTGCAACTAAAAATGCAACTTGTTACAGAGAAACTGTAAAATGTTAGAACAAAAATGTAACAATCCAAAACAGACAAGAATTCTCAAGAATTCTCAAACAACTACCAATATATCTGCACTGAAGAATGGAGAAAAGGAAGCCAGGAATAGGCACAATTTTAATTCCAAAGAGGCAAACTGTTTGATATATTTTATGTAATCTTGTGAAATTGTTCTCCAGGATTTCTGAAGGACTTTTTCCTCTCTCATTTTTAGCAAGTCTTTCACTCTCACTTTCAGTCCAGTCCCTGTACTGTACCTGACCAGTTCCAGTGGAATGTTTTGGTCTGTTAAGCCATTAAGTGACATATGAATTATCTGAGCATAAAAACATCTAACTTAAGGCATGAACCAGTGAGAAACAAGTGTAGATGATGACAGATGATCAGGCCGGTGATTTGTATACTGGCAACAGATGAGAGGGGAAATGAGGTTGCTGTTGAGGTTGTTACTGTATATAAACAGCCATTTTTTAAAATGGTATATTTAGGCATATAGCAGATTGTCAAGTAAAACATTTGTTCCCAGCTCTTGAATTTATTTGACACTATTTAGTTTGATTTCATTTAACATTAAGAGATGAAGGTGGGTCAAGACAAAAAATGCAACAAATCAGCAAATCATTTTTTAAAGTCATTTCAAGTACAGATCATTTTACTTCGACAGCATGTAGCTAATGTTATTTAAGTAGGCTGAATTCATTGCAATGTCAGTATCTAGTTAAAACTGTCAACTGGCTGTGAAACTGACATTATTGTGAAATACAACTGAACATATTTTTTGTTAGAATTTGATCATTGGATATTTTGCAACATTGTTCCTGACACCTCACTATCATAATGAAGTCATTTTATAAACAGTAAGTGCTGTCACGCTGCTGTAAAACCTTGGGCTATCTTCCTAGCAATCTTCCTGTAATTTTTGACATAATGTAAACGAAACTATTTGTCACATGGAGCAATGACAATATTTCAGTATTAAGATATATTTTACAAAAGAAAGGCATAATTAAATTTACAATTAATTTAAAAGCTTAAGACTGTAGCTTAAGTAGTCCCAAACTCTAATGTGGCAGTACATTCCTTGTGATTTCTCCTTATTGTGTCCTTTTCTTAGCATCTGATAACTATTAAAATTCATGAGTAATACCTTGTTCATGAGTAATACCCATATACTCATATGAGGATCTTACAAGGAAATAAACAGAGTGTAACTGGTAGTGATGTTCTGATATTAAGGAAAGGTTAATAAATGTGCAGATGTACTGGATTTCTAAGACACTAAAGTAAGTGATTAGTGGTCTCAACATTTGTTTACCTGGTTATGTCTGAGACTCCCTGCCTGAGTTTGTCTACATATACTTCAAAATCTCCAAAAAATTATTAAATATGCACAAAAGAAGGATAGTAATTTAAACAATTCAGGTACTGCTAATTCAAAAGAAACATTGTTGTGTCCCTAAATATCCTCAAATAATATGCCCAATGTTTTTCTAAAATAAATTACACTAAGTGCCCAAAATATAAACGAGATCCATTTTGAGACCTTGTTCGTAAGTCCAATTCATTCTTAAGTCCAACAAACTTTGTCTGGGTACTAGGATACTAACACAATTGGCTCCACACAAATTAAAACTAACTTGTTCCATGATATTGTCCTTGTTCTTTATAATTGTGCCAATGATTGAACAATTCTTGTTAAAAGAGTAAACAATGTCTGCCATCTTTTCTCTGGCCATTCTCTCAATTATTTTCACATTTCGAATATTCGTATGTAGGGGACTTACTGTATATTATTTTCACAAGAGGTAGAATGTTAAGGACTTGAACAATTGTCACCCACAATTTGGGTTTGCGTTTGGTGTCCCACAGGGGTCCATGTTGAGGCCAGCTGCATGTCATTGTTTGACAGTATACTGTATAAGGTAACTATTAGTACTCTGTTGATCTGAATTCCGGATAAATTTTTTTTAAATTAGATCAATAACTTGTTTCATTGTATTTATAAAGAGCTATAGATAGACTAAATGGAATAACTATATGTGCCTATGTAAGATTTAGTAATCCTTTGCAATATTAATGACATCTTGGAGTTCAGAAGCATCCATTTAGTTCAGCAGTCCTGAAAACACTTCTATGCCTTTTTTAACATTCTTTAGTCATTCCACTTGCTCGTTCAGCTCCATATTTCAAGGTATTTGTTCATAAAGGTGTTGAAAGACACTTGCTCTCCTCGGATCTCTGAGGTTGCTTGAGTTTCTTGGTTAGTTTGCGTCTGAAACCTTGGCCTACCAGGAAGTACAGGATGGGGTCGAAACAGCTGTTCGCACTGGCTAGTGGCCTTGTGACTTTGTAAGCTAAGTTACAACCTTCCAACAGTGTACAGTTTACTTTTACGTATCGAAAAATGTAATACAGACTCCGGGTGAGATGGAAGGGCAGAAAGCAGAGTATGAAGACCAGCAGGACGATGACGATCATCTTCACTGACTTTTGCTTGGAGCGGTGAGACGTGGCACCTCCTATGGTTGAGGGCTGTATAAGTTTTCGCACCATGAGGCCATTGCAGACTAACACTAATGCAAAGGGTATTACAAAAAAAAATAACGAAATGACCGAGCTATAGACTACAAAGTAATTAAAGAGCTCCTGGGATGTGGTGTCATGGCAGACTTTATCAGTCGTTCGGGAGAAGTAGAGCACCGGTGCCTGGAAGATGAGAACGATTACCCAAACGATGGTCGAGACAAAACGGGCACGGTGAGCGTTCACCCACTGCATTGATTTCACTGGATGGCAAATGCCAAGGAAGCGATGGATGCTGATGCAGCTGAGGAACAGGATACTACCATAGAGATTGGTATAGAAAAGAAAGCGTATAAGTTTACAAAAGACTTCAGTGAAAGGCCAGTCATCCTTGTCAGCGTAGTAGTAGATCAGAAAGGGTAGTGTTAGGATGTAGAGTGTGTCACATACAGTCAGGTTGATCATGTAGATGGTGTTGGGGCTCCAGTGTTTGATCCGGAACAGCATGGAATACAGCGCAATGACGTTGAGCACCAAGCCAATGAGAAACACTATTCCATAACTGACAGGAAGTAAGATATACTTGAAGTCCTCATTAAACTTGCAGTCATATCGAGAACTACTGTTGATGAAACTGGAATCATTTAGGGCAGCCATCTTGCTTCATGGAAGTCTGAAAAATGTATATATATATGCATCAATATAAATACCTAAATATAGGATTTCACCTTTAACAAGCTTTGAATAAATTTTATTCACTTTGGAATCAAATCATGTCATAACAGAGAAAAAAATGCAATTAAAAATCAAACAATACATTTAATCACATAAACTAAATGTATTACCAAAGGTAATGATCATTCTTTGCGATATGATATCCAACTCTTGCATGGCTGAGCCTCTGGCAGCTGATCTTGCATTCACCCGTAAACTGTTTGTTTACTTGTGAACAGGTTCCTTTATGGAGCCGGAATTCAGTGTGATTACGTGTTGCATGTCTAAAACACTTCATTTCCAGTTTACGCAAATATCATGAAATTACAATGAACAAATGAGACAGAAAAATAGACTTTATAGACTACAAAATAAAGACTGGCATAGAATGGAATTTAGCAATTCATGTTGATACTTACAAGTCATGTGCATATAGGCATGCAAACACTAAACACCTTCACACTTCGCAAAAAAACAGAAACATATCATTCTTTAACCTATTTAATTTGGTTTACGATATCCCGTACTAGGAAATGTGAACAATATTGTTTCAAGGACTATAGATTGGTGTTTAATTTGGGAGGAGGCTTCCTAAGTAAACAATTATTTTGTGGTTGTAGTTCATCTGTTGCAGATGAACAGCATTATTAATACCATGCCTTTTATCTTAGATATACAGAAAAATATAGTTGTATATACTGTAGTTGTAAGAATTGCATGTTTGTTTGAGAATGCACCAGAATGTAAAGCCTGTCATGGTTTTTATGATGTCATGTAATTGACTATATTTCTGTCTGTTCTGTGTGTGTGTGTTTGTTTATTTCAGTTGTGGGATGGGTGTCGTTTGTCTTGTTTTCTTTTAGGCCCAGCCCATTGCAACGTTTCACATTACTGCTTTCAGCTTGCCCTGGAAGATCCACACTCCTTGCTTCTATCTCATGCTTTGGGATCAGTTAGTTAAAGTTTCTAGAATTATAGTATATTTAAACCTCATCAGTCTATTTCCCTGCACAGATCACGGCCGTTGCTTTGTCCCATCTGAATTCTGCAACATGTGCTGATTTTTTCTGTGTATCACCATCGGTTTGGGGAATGATATCAGAAAAACAGTGTCTATGGGAACTGTACATATAATCATTCGTGATTTCCACTTGTACATTACAGGAACTCAGATGGAAATTCGTTGCCACATCCCCAATACAGCTGTGGCCATTTCCACATGTTTTGGCCATTAAAGGAGTTCCTGGGAGGCCAGCATTTCCGATGTGAAGCAGGCAGTCTGATCATGGACCTGGAATATTGAGAAAACGTTCTACCTTAATGGTATCCAAGCACTAGTGGAACACTGGGATAAGTGGAGCAGGATATTATAGAAAGAAATAAAGGTAGTTTTTACTCTCATAACTGTGTTCTGTTATTCTGCACAACTAAAAGTCCCAGTTTGACTTGAAGGCTGTTCATACAGTGTAAACCGTGGGAGTAGGAAGTCAGTGCCAATTACGTTTCATTTGTTTTCTCTCTGTTTTTGGGTTAGCTAGGGTAAAAGAAAGAAAGCCGACTTTGTTTTTCGTGTTTGGCAGTTAGTTCACTTCGTGTATGGGGGATTTTGTTTACTGTTCTTGCCTGGTCAATTTCTCAAGCTTTAACCATTTTGAAAGAAGAAAAGTGTATGAATGAAATACACAGCAAACACAATCTTGTTCTTGCCACACATTTATTTCTTTGTATTTGACTTTAATTGGTTCATAACAATTATCCAAATGGCACAGATAAAGGTAAACACACAATGACACTTTCTTAACATATGACAACTCTATCCCAGTTGACTCATTTCCATTCTCTCTCTCTCTCTCTCTCTCTCTCTCTCTCTCGCGCGCGCGCTCTCTAATCTTTTTATATCCAATGTAAAAATGTATACATACAGTAACACCTAACAAAATTTACCTGGAAAGCAAAGACTCCTAAATTGCCCTATTAACAAACTGCCATATTTCTTTATTTTTCTGCAAAAATCTATCAAAGAGGATAAAGTTGTAGTACTTTTAAAAGACATGTATCAGAAAGGCTACTTACAGGTGTAATTAATAATCCAGAAGATTGATCCTCCTGTGTTCTCCTTTCGTTCTTGCTGTTTCTAGGTAGAACCTCTCTTGTACCCTTACAACTGTGAAGGCGTTTCTGCTTAATGGACAAGTCACAGCTCGCTGTCTGCTGCCTACACCTCTCTGCTTCTGCCTCCCTCTCTCTCAGGCTAAAGCCTCACTGTCTCACTGCAAAATGAATGGTATGACAAATTCTTATGAAGGCACTACAGGTACAGTATTAAACCTACTTATGACCTTTCAACCAGCTCTCTCTCTCTCACACACACACACACACACACACAGACACCCCCCCCCCCCCCCACACACACACACACACACACTACACGACATCAATTTAAAGGCACTGTTACCTTTTCCTTGGAAATTTACAGTCAATACTAATTCTAAAGTATTTCTTTGTAAAGGTATTGGTTTATATCCTTGTCAGGTCTTGAATCCGTGGCTGTTTTGCATTCATTAATTGGTTAGAACCGTTAGAAGAAAAACCTGTTTGCTTTATAAATGCTTCCAAAAAAATAATAATTATTATTATTATTAATGTCATTTTACATTCTGAAAAACAGCAGCAGTTGATAAACTGCCCATGTACAAAGTTGAGAGTTAACTTTAAGCTTACATATTTATTATATTGGGTATAACCTTTTGTATTAAAGACCTGAATAACATCATACATTTTAAGGTATTACAATTGATTACTAGACATTGTGATTGAAGGTATGCTCTATTTCCCAAAACTATCAAAACAAATGCATAACCACACTACCAGCTTTATTTAAAAACCAACTCCCCACTTGAAACCATGTAATCAAATCTATCTATGCCAATTGTGCATTTAAACTTCATGCAAAAGCCATCAAATACATACTCAATTTAATACTGCTGTAAAAACCCATGTAGTGAGTATCATCACTTCCATCAATCACCCATGACATTAAAACCATTAACATTAAAACAACCTAGGTTTTGGTTTCCCTTGTGCCACTGGGGTGGCTCCAGCCCCTCTGGACATGGGTCCGCCTAGCCCCGGAGTTGTGTGCTTTGGTGTCTGGCACCAGAACATTAGCAGAGGATCCTTTGGGCATTTTGGTTTGTGGGGTGGGGCCAGATTGGATTTGTTTATCTAGTACTCCCCATGGGTGCTCAATTAGACTGGGACCTAGGGCATTAGGCTTTGGGCTCTATGCCTGCAGGACCCCATGTTTGGTAAGCTATAGTTGGTTTGGTAAGCTATATATTTTTGTTCTGGTACCGTTCTGTCATGGCCAGAATTTACCTTTTTAACCAATTTGTGCTGCTTTGGATTTTCTGTCGGATCAGACTAGAAGGGCTGGCCTTTGATCCATGTGGGCATGGGTGAGCCCTGCCCATGATCCTGTTCCCAGGTTACTGGTAAATTACATGGTGATGAGACCTTTAACCTTTAATTTAATATTTTTATTTCACAATACATTGTTCTAAGATAAACACAAATTAACCGAATAAGTAAATCTATTGTAAACAACGAACAAACAATCAAACAAAAAAATATTTATGTAGTTCACAGTAAAATAATTTCCAGAAACACATCTCAGAAAAAATTAAACTATAAAAAAGGTTTATATGTGAAGAAAGAACTCATATTTACTCAACATTTCATCAAAGACTCTCGTCATTGCCGACCAAGATTCACTTTAGCCAGACAGCAGGGGGGAAAACACTTGCATGTCATAGACTCTAGAATATTATTAGAGTATATACTGCTGTAATACAGTACATAATTAACGGTGGCATGGTGTTTTAATGGTTAGCACTGTCGCCTTGCATCTCCAGGGTCCGAGTTCGAGTGCCGCGTCTGGGTTACTGTATGTGCATGGGGCTTGCATGTTCTCCACGGTCCCGGACTACAGAAGTTCCTAGTTGGATGGATGGAATACATAATTATACTTAAGTGCCTCATGCAATGTCTTTGACTCTATAGGAGTTCCTTTGCTACAGAACAGGCCTGTTTGTTTCATCTTAATCTGTTCCACTGAGGAATGCGGTCAACAGCGCAAGTGAACAATAGTGTTAGCTATGATCATATTTCATGATTTCCATCTCCTGCTATTCTGAAAATATCCGTCTGCTGCCTCCATTAGGTGGCTGTCTGTCATTTGTGCAAAAATAGAAGCATCACTGATGGGAATACAGTAAACCATCTGTGTTTTTAAAAAAAAGGGAGCATAGTGTTGTGTAATAACAGTGTTTGATATGGTACAGTAATACAAAGAATTTCAGTCAGCATACAGTACAATAAGGGAAACAGTTACAGTACATGAATGTACATGAAGTTGCCATAGGTTTGACTGCATTCTCTGAGCTTTCCTCATCGATATCTCATAGACAAAGACACGGTTAATTAGAGTTGCCTGAAGCTCATCAGAAATTGTTTGTCTCTTTGCCCTTTTCTTTCCTCTTCCATCTTTTCTCCTGTGTCTGCTTCCTCTCCTTTCAGGTCTATGTGAACCGATTGTTTTCAAGTGCACTGAGCCATGAATCTTTTATCCATCATGGGGTTCTGATTGGTGTTTTGACGTTTTCTTTTTCTCCCTGTCCTTTCTTCACTTCTCTGTCTCTTTATTAAAGCAAAGTTGCCTCCTTTCCTGGGTTTGAATCACAACCAGCCATGTAACGCTGCAACAAACAATGCCACTAATTGCATACTTTTCATGAACTCATTGTAAAACTATGTAATAAATATATGCATGATAAATGTGTAAAAACAGTGTATATGCTGTATAAAAAATATTGATCTGACCCACTTCCACCAGTCCTATTCGTCACCTAGTGTCCACCATGTCATGTTTCCATGTAAAATATGATCATGGTGATGCACATGGTGACCACTAAGAAAGAATTTGTATGATCAGTCATAACTTCAAAACCATTCACATGGTTGGTCTGGCTCCACACGAGTTCTGGGGTGTGTCATGGGTTGCAAGGGAACACACACCATGGATCAGACTTTTTTGTCTACTGCATCCCATGGGTGCTCTGTCTGATTGGGTTCTGGATCAGCAGCTTTGGTCTCTTTGCCTGCTAAGCCCTATATACAGCATTCTGTGATGCTCTGCGATGTATTCTGATACCTTTCTGTCATGGCCTGTGTTTTTTCAGTGGTGTTTTTTCAGGTTTGTGGTGTATTGGTTTTTCTCTGGGACTAAGCTGGGTGGGTTGGCCTGCTTTGGTTAAAGAACTCTTTATCTTGATGTTTCATACATTAGAGTACCCAAGACCAGTCCCAGAAAATTGTTTGTCTGTATGTATGTATGTCCGTCCGCCCGTCCGTTCGTCCAGGCAGTTTTTGTCACAGCATCACTCAAAACTGCTTGGACAGAATTTAATAAAACTTTGGCAATACCTTGATACTTTCCTGAAGTTAAACCATAAATGAAAGTAAAATGTTTAATAGATGTGAAGTTATGAGCAGTTATGTGCCAAATTATAAACCGCAAGTTTTCACAGTGTACTGTGTATTCGTCAAACTGTGAGAATAGACCGCTCGACAGAATTTATTGAAACTTTTGCAGTATTAAGATATCTGCCTAAAGTTTAACCTGCACCATAAGTTTAACCTGCACCATAGCGATGTTGTGAACAGTTATATGCCGGATTAAATAATCTACTTTAAAATAAGCTAATAAGCTACTTGCTCAATGTAAATAAACACCTGCATCAGCAGATACTTTTTAGAAATGCCATATAGAATATTTTAATAGGATAACTGTACTTATATTTTCCCTGCTGTAATAATAGAGCTGAAGTGGTATACGTCATAGTGTTTTAATGTGATAGAGTCGTTTTAAAACTTTTAAAATCCACTTTTTGATTCGCTCTCCGATTACCTTAAATACTGTAATATCAATTCTAATATCAATGCTGAACATCTTATTTTTTGTCTTTAATCTATTTACTATTTCTCCAAATGTACGGCTACTTCAGCTATTCAGATAAATGAGGTTGAGTATGCAAGACTTTTAATCTAAGACTCACAGGTTCGAGGCCCAGGTTGGGAGATTTTGTTCCTGAACTTTCCTTCAGGAATAATAATGTATCTTTCTATGTTGTTCAAAGTGTTCCACAGCAGAGACGATCAACCATATAAGAAACTTTTTTTTGTCCCAGGTTTGCCTTAAATATAAAGCATGTAGTCATGGGGATACAAATGGGACGAATAGCAGTTTTGACTCTAATTATATTAAATGTCTTTTCTTTCTAAATGAGCACATGATGCCGCAAATGATATAGAGTTTCTTCCCACAGAAAGCTAAAAACAATCTGAACATACATGTGTGAACACAGGACAATAACATGTATAGTTTGGGGAAATTAGTTCATGTTTTGGTATCGTCGTGGCCCTGGTATAGTGTGTAAGGTTGTAAAAGCGTGTAAAAACCTGTAGTCAGTTGAAGCAGAAATAAACTTTTAAAAGTTTATTTTTACACACGGAGTTTTATTGTGCGCGCTAAACCGTTAGCATGCGAATATAAGGATGGATCTTCTAGTTCGTCGCCAGCCCGGCTAGCTCAGTCGGTAGAGCATGAGACTCTTAATCTCAGGGTCGTGGGTTCGAGCCCCACGTTGGGCGCTTCCATTTTTCATCCCTCGTGGATTTTGTTTGTGTAAAGTATTTTACTATATATATATATATATATTGTTTATATGTATACTATTATTCTCTGACACTACAAAAACGACATATAGTTAATATTATTAAAACTTTAAGACTTGAAATTTGGAACTGATAACTTATAGGCTTTCTGTATTTACACAGAGATGGGATAATTAAATAAAATACGTATTATTTTAATTAGCAGTCCAAATATGCTGTATGTTGCACATAAAGTGGTAAAATAAAATGTGGGCAAAATTGAAACAAACAAACAAAAAAAAAAAGACGCTTAAAATAAATGACTGCGTGTGTGCAGTAGGGGGCGCTGTGGTCAGCATGCTCCCTGCTGCACCATTCACTTCAATGCACTCAGTGTTTCCTGTGCGTGTCGCTCTTGTGTCTCGTATTTAAGCAAAAAAAAAAAAAAAACCCTGCAGCATTTTTTCTCCAGCATTTTCTCCTCTATTCTCTCACTGTGCTCGTGAAGAGCGGAGCTGAACTGGTCTTTCATGGCTGCACGAGCGCTGATCTGATCTCAGTGCTGGTGGATTTCATTCCTATTCCTTTTCTCTCTGTGGATTTCACTAATTTTTTTAGGACTTGCTCTTTCTTCATGTCCATGTTGAGCCATGCAGCCTCCGCCGAGAAAGGTAAAGAAAGTGCATTCTTCTCCACGTTAGGATGAAGTGAAGAAATGCTCTTGCTTCCTTCCTTGCATGTTTTTTTTGCTTGTTGTTGTTGGCGCGCGCTTGCTGTGTATGGCACGTGCACCTCTCTGACTTAATTTGATCACAATTCTGATAGTAGTGCATTGATGACACCAAGGTTACCCTCATGTGATCTGTGTTCTTTGATGGGGAGAAAAAGCATCTTGTTTGAGTCTTGTGAAGGCATTTCCTTTGGTGCTCTTTGAACTGGTGAATTTGTTTTATAGCTGTTTGTGCTTGAGGTTGTGACACTACTGCAGATGCTTTCATGTTTTGGTCAGTACAGTGCAATTTCTGCTTTTTGGACCTGTGGCTGTGTTGCAATATTGCAGCTCACTCGGATGTGTTGTACTGGGTTTTTATTATGCCTGTGCATCTGGAAGAAACAGTGAAAAAGCTTTGTGTGTGTGTGTTTTGTCTTAATCATGTTTAATGACCAGTCTGTTTATTTTCTGACAAAATATGATAAATATAGATAAAAAATATAGACAGTATGGGAAAAAATATTGATAGGCTGGTATCTCATAACAATAAATATATCTTTTATTATTATTGAATGGTGTCAGATTTCATAGAGAAATATCCCAGGCTGCTGAAATGAAACCACATGCTGGCTTTGCATTATTGTTTTCCAGCCACCATGGACACTTTGGATAAAACCCTGTAGTCTCTCAGCATCAGCTTTGACAAGGTTATGTCTGACCCCGTGTCACGGTTCGCTCTCGGCGCAGACAGGAAACGGTGAAGATTGTCGTTTATAGCGAAACGAAAGGTAGGCTGTCAGATCTGAGTAATGTAAGGAGGGTTAGTTGCACATTGAGTAGAAAAAGGCACATGTGAACGAGACAAAGCTTCCTTTCATTTCAGGCTACAGTCACAATACAGTCTGAGGGTTGTAGCTGGTGGGCCTTTTTGTTCTGTTTTTCTTTTGTTTTAAATAAATCAGGATTCATTAATTAATTTGTTCATTTATTTATTTTAGGAGCTTACTGCTTTGAGACATGACATCTTGCGCTGAAGCGAGTAATTAAAATCATGTCATAGATGCAGTCATGTCCTTTGTGGCATACAGTAAATACAGCTTTCTTTCTTGGTCTAGCATGCATATACCATATTACCTTTTATCATGATGAGTGCAGCATTCGTTTTCCACATTTTTAAAAGCGTTATCTCTTTACCATTTCCAACTTTGAATTGGACTCTTGTTCCTCCTCCTGCGTTTGTTCCTAAGAGATGACCATAGATAACAGTTGTCCTTAGGAAGCCTTGCAAATTGAGACGTTCTCTCAAATCTACTCTTTCTGATCGCAGTGATGGTTGTGTTGTTATTTCACTTGGTTGTTAAACGTGACCTGTGACTGTCAAAATGTTCTCAGGCTCCTTTTTTTCAGTTGTTTCTTCTAATCAGTTGGGAATGGATCTTCAACCAACTAGGCTAAATCCTTTCCTGTGGAGCAGAGCGTCGGCTCTGTAATTAACAGCTCGTCCCCAGGTATTAGCCAGCCTGCCCGGGCTCATCGGTGCAGTCCCACTGGGCGTCCTAGGACATAGACATCACACACCCTGGTGTTAGGTTATCTTCAGAAGCATGTTGATGGGTGTTAGGGACAATAATTCAGGTGTTGCTGAGCTCACTTTTAAGTGTGATGCTTCTCGTCTCGTCACAATTGTGTTCGCAGATTGCACTGTGTTATTTTGCATGTTTGCTGATCATTACCCAATAAAGCTGCTCTGTTTTGGAAAATCGCCGTTCGCTGCTGAGAAGCAGACCACTAGCAAATACTAGTAATTAATACCCTTTGTTTATCCAGGTGTGACCCAGTGAGATTAAACATTTCTTTTACAAGGGAAAACCAGCAACAGAATACGGAATAAGCAGACGCTTGTAACACCAGCACACGAGTCGATGCGTATGAAGACTTCCCGCATATTGAAGGGCTCCACCTTTCACATGTCTCTGACGCCTTTTAATCTGATTTGTAACGATGATGGAGTCAGCACTCACTCCCGCGGCGCGTTTGAGTCATCGTTATTGTATACTGCTGATTCTAGACCTGTTCGTTAGATGTGCACGAGTGAGTGTAAAGTGTAGGTTTAATGCTTGCTGTGGGTTTCCTGTGATGGTAATTCAGATTAGGGAACCCCAGGAAGACCTAACGACAGGACAGATTTGGACAGAAAGAGTCACGTATCCTGTCTTTGTCTTTGTCATTGATGCATTAGATCTTAGCAGTGGTGTACCTAGGAGTTTATGTCATCATCAGCATGGGGAAATATTCTATATAAGTTCACTGCATGATCTCTAAATTTAGTAAGAACAGTCATGGGACAGATTTGTCATTTGCATCATCTACCATTTGACTAATCTTGCCATATTAATACCTCTCACTCTCACACGCACTTGCTCATTCTCTAAACTTGTCCTGTACATGTTTGCGGAACACCTGGAGGGACACCTTGGATGCGGTGGCGATACATTACAGGGCACACACACACACACATGCACTGTACAGGCAATTTGGAAACACCAGTTTGCTTACTCTGCATGTTTTTGGTCTGTGGAAGGAAACTGCAATACTCGGAGGAAACCCACCAACCACCATAAATCACCATGAACCAGCTCTGCCTGAACATGCAACACCTTGCTATCCCTATGCTTTAGTAGCCAGCTGGCTAGTAACGTAACTTTCAAACAGAAACGGGTAAAAATAGCAGTCGTCTTTAGTTAATCATATCAACTGGTATCCACAAACTCACTCACCCATTGCCTATACCGCTTAACCCAGTACACAGGGTCACAGGAGGCCTGAAGCCTATCAAAGGAAACAGAGGAATCAAACCCGGTCACTGGAGCATCACGGGGTCAGTGCTTACCAATCGCAAAAATATGCCGGTTCATGCTGTTGAACGGTCAGTTTAATGAACGCGTTTTAAAACAACACTGATCAGTTTTGTGCCTAAGCCTTTCGTCAGAGATAAAGCTAGCTGAAACGTAAGCAGGCTGACTGAATCTGGTGTCCAGGAAAGTAATCGCGGATTGGTTGGTTGGTTACAGGTGGACTGTGAAGGTTGCCACAACATGCAAAACAAACCTTATCAGGTTAATGCATTTAATAAACCGGTTAAATTTTTAATGTCCATTTATAGATGATTGATTAATCATTATCTTCTCTATTTTAATGTTATGTGAATATTACTCTAGTGCACTAATTGCATAAAGCATTGTTTGACACCTTTAGAATCAGCTGTGTTGTACAGTATGTTTGCTGTTTTAAGCACTGATATCTGAAATATGCACATATAAATGGACATGTAGCACTGAAAGCTCTTTTCATATACTGTATTTATGAATTAAAAAGATTTTACTTGCAGTTTGTGCCTATATGGATAGTACGGGTGCATTGGAATTTTTTGTGCAGAAGCTCTCGGAGTCAATTATAAAACAACATGAAAGATAAGAAAAGTAAAATAAACATATAATACAGGAAATACATAGGGAGTAAATAGGAAATGGAAGAAATGGGCCAACCACTAATTTGACTGTTAGTTTTTTTTCTCTTGCACTGATTCCATGTTCTATGTCTCCATGTTTGATTAGATCCTGGTATCAAATTACTAAGCTCTTTCTAATGGCCACTGATCCTGTACTAATTTTTCAGTGCAACATTTTGAAGCTGGTTTAAATGGGTTGCTTCATATGTGGATGTCAAACATTTTAATAAATCTATCTAATTTTACACATATAAGTCTACTCTTCATATAGGCTGCACTTGGAATAAAATAATTTTTTTGACCAACATATTTTGCTCAAATAGGGCTATTGCACTCCACGTCCACGGCTTTTGACCCATGACTGCAGGGCTGAGTGATATTATCATATTAATTATCCTATTTAAGGGTAGTAAAAATATATGACCGATTGGTCAGACGTTGTTCATTAATATTTCCTAAAACAACAGTCCAAACATGATTTACTGTGAGTTTTAAATAGTAGGTTTATATTAAGTGCTTCTTCCAATAGGTCTTTGCTTTTATTCCATAAACAATAATAATGTAAATGCAGTTACAGTGGTACCTTGGCATACGAGCTATTTTTGCCTTAAGAACTTAAAATTTGCAAGAAATTTGCCTCAGCATCTGAGCGAAACCAAAGTTGCGCATACATCCGGGAGCCGTTCAAAACTTGTTTGCGTCAATGGAAAGCCAAGAGAAGCAAGTTTACAATTTTTGATTTGCAATTTTGAGCAAAATTTTGTTAAGACATAGATCCCAAGAATGTTAGATACAGTATGACAATAGCAAGAAGAAAACGGAGCCACTTTCAGTTTTGTTTTAAAGCAGCCGATGCCATGAGGAATCGTAAATTAAGGTTAAGTAAGGTTTAATGTCTATTTCATATTTCACTTACATGTATCTTCTAAATGTTTGGATTGTTTTTGTATGAAGGAAATATGATAATAGTAATGGAACTTGGTAATATTGGTAACCAATATGGATGGCAGATAATCCGATAAACCAATATGGGTTACCAAATGTGTGGCTGGAACGGATTATCTGCATTTACATTATTTCCAATGGGAAAATGTGTTTTGCAATACAAAATTTTACCTTAAGAACCTGACTCAGGAACCGATTAAATTTGTATGCCGAGGTACCACCTTAATCTGTTCTAGCCACCCAAAATGTTTTTACCAATGTTACAAAAAACACACAAAAAATCATGTAGCTATTGAACGCATTTTGAAGCCATCATTAATATCCTCAGTTGACTCTATTGAAACAGCTTTCGTTGACTTCGTAAAATCTTTTTTAATTGGCGAATGTTCACAATATGGTTTTGAATGTCTCTTGGACGTACAGTTCTCTTTGTTTGTATCCAGTCAGCCGTTTATCGCTGACTTGTCAGAAACAGACTGACAGACATGTATAGCCACGCCTACATTGAGGGTAAAACTGCTAGTTAACTGAATCTACGCGTTATGCATTATGCCTGATCTACGCTAACAGCAAACAATGGTACATATTATTTATCACCTCAAAATTATTTAAAAATAAATAAATAATAAATAAAAAATTATATATATATATATATAATTTCTTTATTATTATTATTTTTTTATCAGACTTACATAAATTCCAAAAGATGGGTATATTAAACTGCACAATAAACAGCAGTCTAATTAGTCCGATTAAATAGTTGCCCAGGTCCATATCGCAATTTAGATTTTTATGCAATTAATTGTGCAGCAATAATTTAAAAAAGCAGTTGATAGGAGGATAGTATTTTTTTGTCATTTATTTAAACCTTTTTTTTTTTACATGTTTATAAAATTTTGAATATTTAAAATCATGTAATCTATCATAAGCATATGTCAGAGGTTTTGGAACTGCAGTGTCAGTGTGTGTGAGATGAAATATACCAACAATTTGTTTAAAAACACTTCATTATAACTAATAAAAATGACAAATAGGCCAGTTGGTATATAAATCTAGAATGATCCACAGCCCCGCCCCCTTCCATCCCATTTCACTTCAGCTGATTTACCTGCTTAAAAAGTTATTCCTTTGACTTTTTTATCACAGTAAATGAAGAAAGTTATACGAGTATATTTACTTACAGTAAAAATAAAACCTAGTAATCTATGGTCCACTTAGTTCACATCAGTTATTATACAGTAGTTATCAGCAGCACTAAAAATCCTTCGAATAAAAAAAGTAGTCGAGCGTAGATAAAAAAGACCAGCTTTATTATGCCTATAAGGAGGTGTCAAATCTAAAACTTTGCAATTAATTTTAACGAGGATGTTCATTAGAAAGTCTTTAAAACTGCTCAGCAAACACATACAGAGCATTATGCATTAGTCCTCTTTGGGTTGGAATTTCTGCTGTGTAATAAAACTTTTTTTTTTATGACCCATAATGTTGCTGAACCTCGTACTATTAAAGATAGCTATGCTTTCTACTGTCATTTTTACTTGATGTAGCTTCACCAAGCACGACGTTGATAGTTCATTTCTATCCTTCCACGTTTCAATAACATGTTGGACAATTCATAATCCAATTACAGTCATTTCAGACTTCCTTAGTTGTTTACTTTGCTTGAAGCAGCCCAATAATTTGCCCTTTCTCAAGCTGTCAGTTGTATCTCTCCACCTGTCTGTGCTGACTACATAAATTTTCTATTCCAGCAGTAGTTTGTTGGGCTGAAACTGTTAGAACATGTACTACAGGCTGTCCGTCAGTCTCTGTGTTGACTTATATTATGCAATATTCTATCAAGTGTTGGTTTCTTTCGGGACTATTGTTATTGTCAGAGAATCAGTCAGTTTATAGAAATTGTTCTAGAAAAGCACTCTCAATCATGCAGTTGTTATGAATATTGGGGCAATAGTTGTTTGCACTGTACATACAAATGCAAGTTCTTTGTTGTGTTAGTAAATGCTTGCATAATGGAAATCTGATCCAAAATTGATGCAACATTTTTAGGGCAACATCAGTCCAATATCAACCATCACCATCAGATTGGTGCATCTCATATGGTACCTTGCCATATGAATGTCCCCCGTCTAGTGAATTTTCATCTTAAGAACTGATATCTTGCAAGAAATTTGCCTCGGCGTGCAAAGCATTTTGAGCATATGAGCGGGCGTTAGCAATGTGGTGTTAGTTATACCACATGATTATATGCAAAAATATGGTATTCGTGTTGGAACTTGGGAATATTGGTAATATTTTTGGGTGGCTGAAACGAATTATCTGCATTTACATTATTTCCTATGGGAAAATTCGTTTCGCAATACAAATTTTCGTCTTAAGAACTCACCACTTTACGTACCACTTTACACTGGACCAAAACGTTTGGTATGTTTGCCCTCAATGAGAACATTTCGTATCATGCCTGGGCAGAAATCAGCATGCTGTGTTCAAACATGACTGACATCTGTACCTAACCACGGAAAGTATGATTCTGTCGTCTGTATCTTCTAAATTCTCTGTATGCATGCAGCACGTACCAATCTCATCCTCTAAACTGCATGGCCAGAACTCATAAATAGAAAAAAATGTGAGAGGGTCACTCTTGACTCTTTTTTTTATTCCTCAAAATATTAATAATCGTAGGCCTATCATAAAAGCTGACTTCCAGGAACTCTCTTTCTTTTTGGATTTGATGGAGGCCCACACACCACTTGCTGTATAAGAGCATGTAAATATGCAAGTTTACTCAGGTATAGAACAATATTACTAATGTAACAGCTGTGGAGAGAGGAGGGAAGAGCAATGTATGAAACAATCTTGTCTAGTGTAAAGCAGTCTTAGATTTACCGCCAGGCATTTTACCATTTGTAACTCTCAAACTGGCCCTGAACTATTTAGGAGAAGAAAAAAGAATTAAAAGATTAAGGTAACATGGATCATTTTGACAGTTTGGCTTTGGAATTGCCTTTGGGTTCAGATTGGTGTTGTATAGTAGGACGAGACATAAACGTAAAATGAAAAAGATAAAACCATTGGTTTTTCAGTGATGAAACAGTACATTCTTCTTGTGGCTTCACCCCAAGTGACCCTTAGCCCTATGGGACCCTATGTGTTACAGTGTTGTTTTGCTGGATTGAGTTTGTTCGATGCTTTCTTGTTTGTTTCACCGGTCCTGAGCTTTGAATCGAGAATTGGAAATTGTTGAGGAGAAAAATAATGAGCTTGTCTGTGTGCGGTTTCATGTGTACTGCATGAGCAGTCCATGTTGACGCGCTTTCTATGCTTCGGATAATAAAGATCCTTCCTCGTATGTGTGTTTTGTACGAAGGTCAAAGTCACGCAGGAGCTGAAGACCACTCACACGGAGCAGCTCACCAGACTGCACTTTAAACACCAGACCGAATGCGACTTACTGGAAGACATGAGGTAAGCTTTTAAACACACTCCACCCCCCCAACACGCACACATACATACACATAAACAGAGACTTTCATAAGATCGAAGTGGAAACTAGGGAAGAACTGAGAGGCGGAGGAGATGAGGGGTGCCGTTATTTGGAAGAACACCCAGATCAGAGGAGTCTATGGCATGATGAATCCATTTCCTCTGCACTTCCTGCTCGGAGGCCAGACATTCCCACAGCTGAGCGTGTGTGTGAATAATCTTTAATCACAACTGAGACCGATGTTCTTTCGCATCTGTGTTTTTTTTTTTTTTTTGTTCCCTTTCTTAGTGTTCGGTTTGTTCTTTTCTTATCCTGTGACAGATCTAGTCTTTAAATAAGCAAGCCTGCTTTGGCCAGCGAAATAATGACAGTTCATGCAACTGTGATGTTTTTTTTCCGGTTATTGTTCAGATTAGCCTCAATTAATTAACATGGTCACATCGAATTGATGCTTACCTTTCAGCATGGTAGAGTGGATCTTGACGAGAACCGAATACACCCACAGTTTAACATTATGGAGACATCAGGCTGGTCCCCATAATTAACATTTATTCAAAAAAAGTTTTAAAATGTTCGGCTTTATTTTGATACCTAATGTTTAAGGTTAGGTTTAGAGATGAGCATTAATTTTCCGCACAAATAATGAAATCAACGGAAGGTCATGACAAGGACAAATTCTGGAAGGTCCTCACAAAGAACGCATGTATGTGAAAGTGTGTGTGAGTGAAAGCATGTGGGATGTATTTAACTGTGAGACACCCCCATGGAGGGGTTGGTGCGAAAGCAAATTGCTGTGCAGTCAAAATCAGCGTGTATGCACATTTGTTTGTGTGTGCTTGTGTGTTGAGAATAGGGGCTGTTGTCCATTAATTTTTCTTTGAGCTTGGTACATTTTTTTAGCACATACGCGCACACACCCCTGCTCTTCATAAACCCACATTCCGAGCAGCAAATATGATATACAATACCCAACACGGTGACTCTTATTAATCCCTAATTAATTCTCCACCCATGTTAGTTTATTAGAAATGAATACCTACTTCAGTTCCAAGTTTTAAGACACATCCCTCTCAGTAGAAAAGCATTAAGCCCTTTTTACTTGTGAGTGGTAGCTCTTTTCGGATATAATAGCCCTATATTTATCTGTAGGGTTAGTCTTTCTCCGTATAGCTGCGTCCCACGTACAGTACCTCCTGATGACAAAAATCTGATCGTTTTTACAACCATGCTAGTGATGTAATGGGTGTTATTATTTCTGAAATTGCCTTGGCAGCCCTGGCAGCTATCCATGGCCTAATATGCCGTCATTACTGTGTAGAGCTCTGTCTAGCTAATGGTGCGCTTCGTTATCTTTATGGTCCACAGCAAGAGACCTTCATAAGGGTCAGTTTAACTGTTTCCCAGAAAATTTTTCGTGGAGAAAAATAGCAATAACACGAGGAGGTGGGTTGGGATAATTCATTGTGTCAGCTGAATGTCTAAAAAGCTGCTACATCTGCAAATCCTATATTTTACTCTCCCGCTAGAGAGATTTACACACATAATGTCACGTCTGGTCAAAATGCTTGGTGCGGTTCTTAGTGTTGAAGGAAATTCTTAGAATTGGTGGGTTATAATGTGAATTCATGAAGCAAATTGCAATTAAATTGTTATTTGCTTGCTACCTTGATGGATAATAATTACGTCATGTTATGGAAATATGGTAAATTTGAACTGTAAGCTGCTAGCATCATATATACAAATTAGAGGAAATAGTGTACCCAAGCAGAGAAAGACCTAAATAAACTCATTTTATGTATATGTTACAAAAACCATCCAAGTGAGAGAAAATGTTTTTAAATCATAAGTCTATGTAGGGTGTGCTTTGTACAGTACAAGTTCCTTTATAAAATCTTACTATCGATAACATTAGAGCAAAGGCTATATTAGGTTTTTCTCCCTAATTTAGTCGTGTCCAATTCCTCCCCGTCACTAGGGGGCGCCCACATTAAGGCTACTACTATCACTCACCCGGGAGGGCCGAAGACTATCACGTGTTTCCTCCGAACCACGTGACGCCAACTGACCGCCTCTTTTTTCGAACTGCTCGCTCACGCACCGGTGGGGGCGGCGTAACACACTCTGAGGACAACGCTATCCGCTCCTTCCGCTTGCGTGAGCTCACAGACACCACTGACTGGCTGTAGAGTCGTGATTAATGTGGGAGCACCAAGTACCTTTCATCCCTCCCCTCTGAGAGAGCGCGGCCAATCAGCTCTCTCTAGACCTCCAGCTGCGAGAGGTTACAGCATCACCCGGGAATCAAACTAGCGATCTCCGGATGATAGGGCGAGCACTTTACCACTGCACCACTCGGAGGCCAGAAGCTACTTTTTTTTTTTTTAATTGCACTTTTTTTAAAATTGCACTTATTCTAACATTCAACATTTATTATAATAAATCTATAGTAAATCAGAGCATTTTTTCATTTTTAAATTGTGATTAATCATGAGCAATTACAGTTTATTACTGTAATTAACTAGATTAAATTGTTAATTGATTGACGGGACTAATTTTTGTAAAAATGTGCTTAAGATTTCTTTCTGGAGGATGGCAAGCAGTTAGTCCAATATATATGTTGAGTTACAGAAAAAAGACGAAAGCCAGATGCCACACTTTAGCCGTTTTAACAACTATTGCTAGCATTTGCTGTGTGTCACATTAGGGTAGAAAATAAGAATTGAGTCGCTTTAGGCTGGTGATGTGGACGTAACCTTAAATAAACTAGTGATAAAAGCTTAACAGCAAACACAAAAAGATAAAAGCAGAAAATGAAGTAGTTTCTTCATCTATCCTTCCCTACAATTCAGACTTATTGTACAGAGTGTATGAGATATGGCCCTTCTCTCTCTCTCTCTCTCTCTCTCTCTTTCTCTCACACACATACACACACTTACTCACACACACACACACACACACACACACACACTTACACACACACTTACTTACTTACACACACACACACACACACACACACACACAAAGCAGTCTTGTCTAAATCAATCTCCTGGAGAAAAGTATAGTCCACATCGATCTCATCGCCTTTCTGATCCATCTAAAGACTGTTCAGCTGGCTGCTGCTGAGGTCATTGGGAAATGATGTCACATGACCTAAGTTGCTATTAGTCCTACACTGTGACGCAAATAGACACACACTCCCAAGTACACTCCTTAGCTTAACTTGGGGCTGTAGTCTTTGCAGTACACATAGTAGCAGGTATAACCGTGTGTGTGTGTGTGTGTGTGTGTGTGTGTGTGTGTGTGTGTGTGTGTGCTTGCGCGCACTGTTGTACCGTATCAGTATTCCTCCATTGTTTACTTCTTAACTTTATGTCCTGCATTACCTGTTACTGATGGCTGGATGATGATGATGATGATGATGATGTGTTTTCTCTCTAATTGACTGTCAGCAGGAAGTGCTCCGTGGGTGATGCAAAGCATTGTGGGAAATAGTTTAACACTCAACAGAGTGGCATTTACGTGTTCAATATAGTTGAAACTGAGTTTTGTGGTTCCAGAATCTGGTGGATTGGGAACAAACAAAGCAGAGAGGACGAGAGAGAGAGTGTTGTTTTGAAAGGCGCCTTTTTGTGCTGTTTTGTGTGTGTGTGTGTGTGTGCGTGTGTGTGTGTCAGTAATCAATTCCAGTAAACAATACAGCTTTTGTTATATACGTATAGCATTTTAAAACCTCATTGAGACAAAGAAGGCATTAAACATTAAAGGTAACCAAGTGCATTTACCTCAGTCACTGTACTTAGGAACCGTTTTTACCTGTATGTACTTTATGTAAGTACTTTTATTAGTGGATCATTTTTACTTGTACTCCACTACATCCTACAACAAATATCTGTACTTTCTACTTCACTACACTGCTGCATGGCCATCGAATTTTATTAATATCTTTTGTTACACCAAAGAAGTGTGTAGGGGGCATCGTCACCTGATGACTCGGACATAATTGCGGATGGTTTGCCTCTCTGGAAGGATTTAACAATGATTTGAAGACCACGTATACAGTGTAAGCTAATACAAGCTCAGTACTCTTAATACTGCACATTTCTGTATCTCTTTTTTTTTTTTTTACTCAAGTATATGTACATGGTTTGTGTACTTTGTCCACCAGTGTAAACATTAGACCCAAATTCCTCCAAAGATTACACAACATATTGTCTTATCACAGTGTCTTCATTTAAAAGACATCTGTAAGTTACGTCATTATAAATTATCCATGTAAAAACCACACTAAGGTTCCACGTAAATATTTTCAAGTATGGAGCAAAGAAACAAGCACTTCTGTTATGCGAGCACTGAGCCCCGACTGATATCGTAGCACCTTAATTTGCAATAAATAATCATTTGCGCTTAATTTTAATAACCACTTTACACAGTTTACTATTTACACAGCAGAATATTTTAGCATTAGGCATCCAATAGTAGTCGGGCAAAGCAGCAAAGAACATACCGTGTCAAACACGATCACGGGGCTTTCCAAGCATGTGCATTTTTACATGGAAAGTGAAGAAGAGGAACTCAGAAAAAAGCACCTTGTGTTCTTTAGCAGCAGTGAAACTAAACTCTCAGCTGCGGTGTGAAAAATAGCATTTGTTACTTTGTAATGGATGCTGAGACTTTTTGAAAATCAAGTTTATTGAAACCAAATGGGAGCTAAAGAGAGTGGAGAACTGGAGGCATACGGTTTTGACTCCAGGAAATTTGTCAGGCCAATTCTTTGTATTCTTTGCTTTTGGAAATTATTTGAACACAATTTGTTTTAATTTTTTTTTTTTTTTTAAGTTTGTCATGTGAATTGCAGCACCAGGTCTAGAGGAAATTAAGTGTCACTTGTGGCTTTGTCACTTGCTAATATGTCTACATGGACATGCCTATTATTATTATTATTATTATTATTATTATTATGAGGGGCATTCCAATCAAACCAGTTTTGTATAGAATAACAGAACATATTTATTAGGGTCAAAACTACTTTTATTTTTCTGTATAATCACCTGCTACATTAATGTACCTGTCACAGTGTTAAAAAAAACAACCGGACAGCCCAGTTCCTGTATTTATAGCCCAATTCCTGTAATGTGCAAGTGGTGTTCGTGAATTATTTGTCTGTGTTTGGTTCCCACAGAAAGATTCATCTCTTCCTCAAGTCACGTAATCCATTGATTTTGAAAGATCAGGTGCTAAATGTTCACGGGAATGTCTGTACCGGGCTCTGAGCCACCTTGGCTGGGATCCTCATTTACGGATGCATGGCCTTCTTTAAAACGTTTGCACCATTCAAATGTTTTACTGCGACTAAAGAGTCTCATCACCGTACTGTGCTTAAAGTTTTCTGTAAATGTCCACCAGTTTTATGCCTTAGTTCAGGAGAAATTTCATCAAAGCACCAAAATTGACTTACCTCTCGCATCCTTTTTAGTTTTACCCCTCAGTGAGTTTCTTTAGCAGTTGAGCTGTTTTGAGTTAGTTTCACTTCCTCCTCAATGTGTTCTTTATATATTCTTAAATAAGTTTTGGTTCCTATGGAAAAGTTCTTGTTTCAGTATCTGTCAGTATTCCCTTGTGCTAGAATATTATTCACCTGAAAATCAGTTTCTCAGGGTCTAATTCCGCGCAGGTCAAACAGGAAAATCTTCAATGCATTCACACACACTCTCAGCCCATGCGCTTCTCACTAATGAAATGGACTCGTTCGTCGTTCCCACCAGAGGCTTTGCTGAGTCAAATTTGATTGGTGTGGACCTCTGCGGAAATGCATTTCATTTTGTCAGGAGCCGCAGCGTGATCGCCCGCTTTAACTCAACACTGCGGTAATAGGCTGTCTAAGATCCCAGGCTGTTGTACAACACCTACAACAAGCAATCTGTTATTTGATTGTTGCATATAATCGAGAACTGACTTTTAAGACACAAGTGGACAAAATATGGTGGTTTATTAGTCCTAGAGAATGAGGATTATCCACTAGTATCGCTCCATTGAGTGTCCCTGTAAACATTAGCTAACATTACATCATCTGTTTCATTTGGGCTTTTTTCCCCCTGACTAAATACTTTAAGAATGGTTTGTTAATATGAGATTAAAAAAAAAAACAGTTCTGACCTTGACACTTTTCTCAGTCAAAACCTTAAATATTGTGATAAATTTGCTTTTTTTATCTATTACCTACATTTATTATATAATTTTTTAAACACAAACTTAGGATTATTATAATAATTAAGGTTCCACCTTAAACACCTCCAAGGTTGAGGGTTCGAGTCCCATAGTCAGTTCTATGCTCGTGTTTACATATGCTCCCTGTGATTGGCGGGTTTCCTTTGGGTATACAGGTTTCCGTCCACAGTCCGAAGACAAACAGATTAGGCTAATTGGAATGTGTGTGTGTGTGTGTGCTTATGCCTCAAGTTTCCCGTGATGGGCTCCAGACCTCCCACATCCCTATACAGGATAAGCAGTGTAGAGTATGAGTGAGTGATTTTGTAGACAAGGCCAAAATTATCTCTCAGTAGAATAAGATATGAGTAAGTTTTATAATGAGAAATATTATTTAGCACTTCCTTTAACCACAGAAAGTATGTTCATTTGCAAACATATCAGTAGGTATGTTTCCATGGAGCCTAATATTCCAATAATAATCAGAATAATAGCCTGATCGGAATAAAAGCGCATCATGTAACCACCTCAGTCGGGACAGTCTGATCCAATCCAGCTTGAATGGAATATATTTTCAGTCAAAATCTTTTATAGTCTGTTTACTAGGAAAATATTATTCTTTTTCTTGGAATATATTCTTTCTGCGCATGTTTTCCCTACATGGGTTACTTGATGTGTTTTTGGTAAGTGAATTTTGCTTCCGATCTTAATCAGTAAACTGTAAGAACAACTCTCTCCCAAAAGTCTTTACTTCAGAATTTCATCCATCGGTCTGTGGTAAAGGAATGAGCATTGATTGGCTCTCATTTCATATGTAGTAAAGCATTTAACCAATTGTAGATAAGATTGAATTGTTATAACCAATCAAAGCAGAAAAGCGCGATTTGCCAGAAATGTTGGGAAACTTAACCTAGGTTCTAAGAAAAAAAAAAAAAAGAACACTTATTTTTTTCTGTTGTTCTATTTCTAAAAGATGATAAAACATTTCACAGCGGACAGAACCACTTCATGCTACCGAAAAGTTCTATTCTGATTAAAAGCTTTGAGTATGTACATGCACAACTTATCGTATCAGCGTCCGTGTAAACAGTCTAATTAGAATCTCTAATTCAAATGATTTCAACATTGCTAGGGATTGGTTTGAGACACGTTTAATCAGATTATAAAAAGTAAAAATGTCTATTAATCTTTCCAAGCCACATTTGTTAACTAAAAGACTTCTCAAAAGCATTACAACATAACAAACTGTGGGCCTTCGTGTTCGACATGGATGCAACCAGATTAAATTCTTTATTGAATGGTTTGCTTCCGAATCTGTTATATATATTAAAACATATATATGTATATACAGTATGGATATGAGGAAATGAAACTCAACATGCGCTGATTTTCTGATTTGCCTGTTATGCACAATATTATAGATTATGCAATTTCTTCACACTTTCTTCACACTATGCACAATATTATACGTTATGCGATTTCTTCACACTCCGCTGAAGTGTAAGTGCATGTGGGTGAAGTCCAGCTCCAAGTCAAACACTGATACAAGATGCATGAAGTGACCATGAGTAGATGAGATCATGGCATTGTTAATATTCACACAGCAGAAGCTAAGTTTAGACATGCATCATGTCCTCTAGATAATGTAAATGAAGGTGTGGGTGCATGGTGTGTTACTGTATGTGTGAAGTTGGGTGTGGTGTTACAGTGAGAGATGACTGATTTGATAGGACAGCTAAAGCGATTTAAAAAGATTACCAGTGGAAAGATCAGGGCTGCTGTGTGCTTCTGCAGTCAATTATGCAGTTCCATGTGACCATTTGTGAGGGATGGAGGTAACAGAAGGAGCATTTAGCATTTGTGTTCAGAAGCTTTTCATTTCATACCACAATATTCACCTTATGATAATTATGATAATTATCTAGCAGGGTTCTCACAGTATGCCCCAAAATAAACACATCGTTTATGAATGATAAAGTTACATTTACATGTATTTATATGTAAATGTTATATGTATTAGTAGATACATCTACATGTATTTACAATTACTTATATTTAGATGTAATTAAAACGTTATGTTATTTAATAAGTCATGAGACATCCCTCATTTCTTCATAATACATTAAATAAAATAAAATTAAGTGATGTAGATTCAATTAAAGAAATGGGAACAAATGTTTTACTGTGACAAGCTGCAAAGTGCCTAAAGATACCATTTTTTTAAATTAATCTCAGCAGCAGCCTCATTTCCCCTCTCATCTGTTCCAACCATTCAGCATCACTAGTATACTAATCACCGGCCTGAGCATCTGTCATCATATGCACCTTTTTTATTTTATTTTTTCTGGTTCTTGCCTTACGTTAGATGTTTTTTATTCTTGAATAATAGGTCAGGTACAGGGATCCAGAAAAGTCCAACAGACAGAATGGAGAACTATTCCTCTAGACTATATTAAAAATACAAGACAGCCTGGCTCCTAATAAGCAAAATATGCTTCAAAATCAGGGATGGCCCAAGACTTTTGCATAGTACTGTAGCCCAATACTGTACAACCCCATAGCTAAAAATATACAGTAGCTTCTCACGCAGCGATGGAAAGGCGCAAAGAGCAGAGGGAGATGTTTTTATTGCAAACTCTTAAAGAGCACATTTTGTGTATTTGGCATTTCTTTTTTTTTAAAACATTAATATGTCATACTGCTTTTGTAAAAACAGACAACATGCATACGAATTGGATAATTTGCGATGCTAATTGTGAAGCAAATATAGTGCCACAAGCTTTGGGATTTGTTACATGATTTAGGCTTCCAGTTAAAAGAATTACAATTTTTCATAACCAGTTAATCACCTACACTGAATTTAAGGAGGTATATTAAAAACTAAGATATTATTTTATTGAAAGAAACTCTGGGACTGTAGGAGAGTGTGCTGCTTCATTTTCACATTTTTAGCTAGCGTCTCAGTTGGACTACTGAAACCAAAAATATTCATAATCAGCATGTCCTGTTAATTTAAATTGTTTAATGCAGTTGTAATTTAACACAAAATTTTGATTTTATGCAGTTTAGTTAAGTTGCTATTTCTGTTTGATTATTTAAAAAATCTTTAGCTTCTGTTTTGCTGTTGTTTGCTTAATTTCTGTGCTAAATCACTGTTCCTCAGTTTAATTAAAATGTATCAAACCTCCAGGGTTCCATTCAGCTGGACATATGACTGATCCAGAATAGGGCTTTTGCGAATATAAAAAAATATATATATATATATAACTAAAATATTCCCTCAGCTTTCATCGGGATTGGTGCAGACCGAAATGATTTATAGCCCTTTGGCGTTGGTTAACAAAATTAAGAAATGCATGAACAACCTGGTTACAGAGTCTAGAAAGAGCCAGACTCATAAATCATGAATTAACACTAAAAGGCAAGCAGTTATATTGAGGGAAACATTATTCAAATAAACTTTGAACTGGTGTAGTTCTGTATGACTCTGTATCCAGTCGGTAGGGCTGGGCGATATGCCCTATAAATGAAATCTCGATTATTTAAAGACCAAATTCGATTTTCGATTTTAAAACTTTTTTTTTTGCTTAAAATAAATAATAATAATAATAATAATAATAATAATAATAAAACAGACAGTATAGTTTTTTAAATTATTTACTTAAGCAAAACAATATAACCAAACATTACCTGCTTATTTGGATTAAAAGTATATATATTAAATCACTTAAACAATTTTGCAAACCACATGCAACTTACATGCTGAATAAAATCAAACAGGAGCCTGACAGCATTTTTTAAAACTGTGTATATGGGCATAATGTATTTAGCGATATAACACGACACAACATCAGTAATATCTTTCCATCGAGGGTCTTATCAAATGGGATACAGTGGGGAAATGTGCCACTGTTTTCACCTCGCTTTTAGCCGGTGTTTTCGCGCTGCCGCTTGTCTTGTTTATCTCGCAGCGGCAAACACGCGCCGATTCAACAGTGTGGCTCTGTTTGCGGTGCTCGAGTAAATTAGCTTCTTTTAGTTGCCACACCGGGCTTTGGCTTGTTCAATGTGTAAAGTTGCGAACCCGAATAATTTCCATACGACTGAAGAAACCGCGCTTCTGTTGGAAACGAGCTCTTTGGTTTCATCAGCGCGCGCTGCCATGTAGTATCTCGTATTTCCCACGTGTGCGTCACAGAGGGGGCGTGGCAGAACTACAGAAGCTTGCGGTGCCGCACCAAAGTCAAACTGTAAAATCGATTTTAAACTCTCACAGGAGAGCGGTTAATTAGGCGCGACATCATGTGGTCGGACAATCTTGCCTCTTAATTATTCTGCCATTGGTGCAATTACAATTTATCTAATATTTTAATAAAAAATCGCGATACCTCGATTTAAGAAAAAATTAATCGTCTTAAAACGTAAATTCGAATTAATCGAAAAAATCGCCCAGCCCTACCTGTCGGTGGTTAAATGATCCTAATTGGAGGTCTAGCGTACATTTAGAACTCTGAACATTCTACTGTAAAGCAATTGAAAGCATAGGAGTTTCTTAATCTGTCCAACATTTGCCATGGGTACGTTCAAGATGTAGTGCTTTACAATTACAACATGTAGAACATCGTACCACAGAGCTGAGACGCAGCACAAATATATTCCTCAAACTCTATGAGCAAAGCTATATGTAGCTAAATATGTCCATTACAGGACGCGGCAAGATAATGAGTAAAACACAGCTAGTTTCTTAATGCAGAAGTTTATGTGAGCTACAGTATCTAGGTTTATTAGAGCAATATAAATTAGCCATTTTTGCTAACTAGCAAATTAAGTCTGTTAAATTCTTAGTTAAGAGACAACTTTTCTGATACGATTTTTAGGTAGTTATAGACATCTGAGACTGCAAAAAAACAAGTTCAGGGAGATCCACCTCCTTAGTTGATTGATTACACACCTAGAATGGCAGGTTAAGCTCGATATCGAAATATGTAAAGTACACTTCAGCTCTTGTGCCCTTTGAGACTTTTTTTTTTTTTTGCTGAAAAAGAATATTGCTTAGCCTGCTCAGGGTTATCCCAGCCTATCTCTCACAAACTATGGGCTATTTTGGGAACGCCAATTAGCGTAATCTGCATGACTTTGGACTGTGGGAGGAAACGAGAGTACCGTAAAGAAACCCACCAAGCATGGGGGGAACATGCAAACTCCACCCACGCTGTAAATGTAAAGCCCCGCTTACCCCAAGTAATGCAGCAAGTCCACAAAGAGAGACTGTTCTTCATGCATTCTTCCTTTTAAAAACAGATTTCTTTGTGTCAGCCATATGGGAGACTCCAGGAACTTCTGGGAGTGTAGAATATCTCCAGTTATCTTGGGTGAAATGGTCACTGCATAGACTGAGCTCCTCAGACCAATTATTTGGTCCAACATTCTGTAACCATAACCATCATCTCTTGGCTTGAATAAAGTGTCTGATTCAATAAAATGTCTAAAATATATGTTAAGGAATTTAACACTTTTCCTATTCAGATACCCAACAATGTACAACAATGACATAATCAAGATGTTCTAAATATTCAATTCAATTCGATTTTTATTTCTATAGCGCTTTTAACAATGGTCATTGTCTCAAAACAGCTTCACAGAAATGAAAAGAAAATGAAAAGAAAATTTATGGAAGTGTGTATGTGTAAGAAAAATGTGTCTAGGTAATGAGATTGTCCCTGATGAGCAAGCCAAGGGTGACGGCGACAGAGTCAAGGAAAAACTCCCCGAGATGGCAATAGGAAGAAACCTTGAGAGGAACCAGACTCAACAGGGAACCCACCCTCAATTGGGTGATGACAGATAACAGAAATTGTATAACATCATGTGTGTTATGCAGCTGAAAGAAATATAAATGTGCTTTAATAAATCATGGGTTTGGTTTATTCCCTTATTTTGGTAACCACATATCCGCTTGGGGTCACAGAGCATCCACAGCTTATCCCAGAGGCAGTAGGCACGGCAAGAGAATTCACCCAAGTTGAGATACCAGTCCACAAATCGTATGGATCTAATGCTCAAGATAAACTGGTTATAAAAAACATTTAACTCTACCAGTGTTTTGAGGGGAAAGCAAGCAGTGTAGTGCTCCTCGCTAATCATTTGGTCTCTGTTCAGTCTGAGGCAGCTGAAAGTGCATTCAGAGTGCCACCCAACATCACAGGCAACATGAAATATCAAACTGAATTACCTTTATCAGTCACATTCTGCTGGTTGAGAAAATGTATTGCGTGACTAGATTTAAATCGTTTGTGTTCCAGTGAGCAGGATACTGCAGCAGCACACAGTCTGGCTCTGATTAAAATCCAAACCTCATGAGTATTCTAACAGATACCGAGCAGTTCCATAGGGATGAAAATCTAATTGAATTAACAGGCTTTATGTGATCATGCATGTTTAATAATCTGATGGTCAGTACAGATGATTGCACATTATGCATTTACAGAACGAGTACAAGACAGCTCTCATAGTCCTCTTTGTCTAACACACTTGGAGGAAAGAGCCATCCATCCGCTTCCATTTGCATGGGTTCACAGACGCATGTGGATATATGGATAAGCAAGTATGCCACCCCTACCCCCTATGGGCACATGAGCAGTTTTTCTCCCTAGGACTCCCTGCCATGGCTGCATCAGCACTCAGGATGATAGGATGAATGTTTTTCTGTTGCATCACTTGGAAGCCTATAAAAGCTAGTGTACTATAAGGAGCAATTTTTTTTCCCCATGAGTTTACGTACTAATGTAGCAGCTTGATAATTCTTGAAAGCTGCTAGGTAGTAAACAAACTCATAGGGCAGTTCAGCATTCCGCAGCAGTTATATCTGCCATGTGTTAATGGTGTCTGCAGTATCAGTATTGTGTCTGTATCACAGTCAGCACAGTTCGATGCTCTCACTGCTCAGTTAGTTTGAAGTTTTGAAGGTTAGAGGCCTTTCCTTGCTTATCATTTATGCAACATTCACACTAGAAACCAAATTATTCAGTTCTGATTTATTTATTTATTTTGGTCAGGTGACATTTCATATTCATAATTACAAGTGACTTTTATTAGACTGTGGACACAGTCTGAAACGTCCACCCTGTTTAAAAAAATGTATAAATATTTTAATACTCAATTTATTGCTATACGTTATATATTGATATATATGATAATATTATGATAATGATAGGATTAATATTAGATTAATGTAATATGCATTTTACAATTTTTCTTTTCCTGAAGTGTGTATTGTGTGAAATTGTTCCTGAAGTGTGTATTGTGTGAAGTGTGCATTTTTTGGCTGACTCTGTGTGTGTCTGTGTGTGTGTCTGTGTCTGTGTGTCTGTGTCTGTGTGTCTGTCTGTCTGTGTGTCTGTCTGTGTGTCTGTGTGTCTGTGTGTCTGTGTGTCTGTGTGTCTGTGTGTCTGTGTGTGTGTGTGTGTGTGTGTCTGTGTGTGTGTGTGTCTGTGTGTCTGTGTGTGTGTGTGTCTGTGTGTGTGTCTGTGTGTGTGTGTGTGTCTGTGTGTGTGTGTGTCTGTGTGTGTGTGAGAGTATATGTGTGTGTGTGTGAGAGTATATGTGTGTGTGTGTGTGTGTGTGTGAGTATATGTGTGTGTGTACATGTGTGTACAGTCTGTATGTGTGTCTATGTACCTTTTTTAATTCTATGTTTTTTTGTGTTAAAACCTTTCAATTCTGCCCTTGATTAATTGATCATCAGGAGATGTGCAGAGTTTTTGTCAGTTGGCTGGTCTCAACAATTTATAGTTCAACGTTCTACAGTGAGAAAGAATATTCACAAATGGAAAGCATTCATGACAGTTGCCAATCTTCCCAGAAGTGGATGTCCCAGCACATTCACCTCGCATTCGGTGCCACAATAATGTTTTCATTGTGATATTAATCCAGCATTTGTTTCACAGCGATGTTCTTACTATACAGAAAGTTCACTTGCAAACAAAACCTACAATACAGTCGGGCAGTTGGATTACCACATACCCAATTAGAGATCAACAAACTGGTAAACGCATTAGATAACTTAAAGGTTCTGCTGCAAACGTCTTGGTGCCAGATACCACAGTGCACCTACTTTTGTCTCATGTCTATATCTAAGCAGTTATAGGATAAGGTCCTAACACTGGTAGCCTCACGATCAGTACTCTTAACAACGTGCCATACTCCTGCCCTATTGTTATTATTTCATACATCTGAAATTGAACAAAATCAAACCATTGAACAATAATAAACTCTCTCATCAGACTTGATCTTTAATTCATCTGAATAGTTAATCACATCATGTTGTTAATATGATTATTGTCTAATTTCTACTGTTATATTGAATAACTTTGCGTTCTACAAACTTGAAATACAGACACTCTTGTTTACATATTAAATCCATTTTTCATTTACGAACAAGCAGAAAATTGTCGTCCTGTGCCAATTTCCTTATTGGAAAAGCCGCTATGGTGTAAAACAAGGTAGTGACATTGCTAACCATGATCTCATCTCATTCCACTCAATCGCTTCCGCTAATCCTTGCTACTTTGTTTATCATCTCCCTTATCTTTCTACTTTGGTCTCCTCTGTCCTTCAGCTAAATGTTTATTCACTTTTTCTCACTTTGGTGTCCTGTCTTCATGTTCCCACAATCATTCTCCCCGTGCATTCCCCCCTCACCAGGATACGGCGAAATTACACTGTACACACACTGGGTTGACTGTACACACTCGGCATTAGACCATCTTTTCCAGTTCCGTTCACTGTCTCAATCACAGATACTATGTACTATTCTTTTATAGGCCATAATCGATGTGGTTATCTCATGATTTATGTAACAGAGTGGTCAAACTTTATTGACTAAAACAGCATGCCTTATGGCTGTATCATGGTGATCTTTTGACATCTTTTAATTTTTTGGACTGACCTCAAATTGTTTACAAAACAATAAATGTAAAATTTGAATGTTGGGGCTTCAAGCATATGGAACTAAATAGTAAATACTTTTTAAGAGAAATCCCGAACACGTGATTGAAACATCCAAGCAGCTTTTACATTCTCACTGCAACCGTAACATAGAAACATTAATCATTAAGCTTAAGAAATGTTCATATTTGATATGATCTGTTCTACTACATAGGTCAGGTAAATATAATGTTCATTCTGGCAGTAGAATTTATTTTAATTAAATTCTTGTAATGACAAATAAATTTTTTTCTTCAAAATCTTCTTGCTTTTCAGTGCACTTTGAAAAGGTTTTTCGTATTCCTTCATTAAAAAATGTTTTAAGCTGAACTGCGAGACATGAATGTACCGGACGTGCATCATCATGCAAGATCATAACGCCCTTAGCTAGCAGTCCTCTGCGAAGTTAAGGGCTTCAGCTGTTCAATAAGCATCTCACTGGTTATTGTGGAACTTGGCATCAATTTTCCAGCTGATGGTTGACTTTCGCTTGGTTGGTGGTTGAAGATGTTTCCGTGTCTCGTTACCAGTAATGATCATCTTTAAGAACTTCCTTACAATATCCGTCCAAAATTCTATTTGCAGATATTCAAATGGGAGTGCTTGGCCAATCGCAGCAGAATTAATTATAGCGCAAATTGAGCTTTGTCAGAGTCGCAGTAGCCTAACTGCTTTGGTGATCATTTTGTCTATAGTATATAATTTTGCCTTGTCAACTCTGGTATTGTGTTCAGGAATAGCTCTGAAGTAAAGGATAGAATTTCCATAGCTCAGCAGTTTTTTTCTTTTTCACCGCTTGATCAGACATGTTAATGGTCTTGAGATCCTAAAAGTAACGGTAGCGTTATCGTTAGCTCCTCTGTACTGCTTTATAATGAGGTATTCCGGGGCCGGGTGTAATTATTGACTTGAAGTGTTGTCTTCCCTTTCCAGACGACTTCCTGGAAAACGTCTCCAGGCTTGCTGTCTCAGTCATTCTTAATTCATCTTCTTCTCTTCCTCATTGTATTCTGTAACGTTTGTTATGCTACACCAAACACAGCACCAGCACAAAGTTTGCTTTGGTACGATTACTTTGTTTCTTCTAGCTGTCTGAATTTATCATCTTTTGTCCTTTCACGTTGTTCAGATCAGCGACACAAAGGTGATAGGAGGTAGATTTAACCCCTGAGCAGTTGGCATTTGACGTGCGCTTGGAAAGGGCAACATCTGGAAGCCACATGGCCTTCTTGCTGCAGGTTCTTGTTTCATTGTTTGAAAGCAGGCATCACTTCAATTGATTCACAAATTCTCTCTCTCTCTCTCTCTTTCTATCAGTGTGTTCTAGTTTTTATTGAGGGAATTCCTGTCCTTATCTTATGGGATATTCTACATTATCAGCTTAAATGAGGTTTGTTAATTGGTCCCATGTCAACCTGTAGGATCAACCAGCGTCATTTTAGAGCAAAACATACAGATTAAATCAGCGTAAACAGGCGATAAAATGTTTAGTTTTTCATTTTTTTGATGGTACAGTTATTACATTTGTGTATAATTTATGCTTTCATTGTGATCACTTTTAAGCATCAGAACTGTCGTTGCTCTGAATGGTGAGATGTGTGTTTGAGGATCCACTGCATTGCACTGTTTTGAAGCTGTACTGTATGCTAAGGCAATTATTTAAATGCATTTGACAAAATGTCATGCAAAGTCATTGTATTTTCTTAATTAGAATGAAAGCAATATGAAGAAGAACAATTACTGGTTCGTAAACAACCGAAAGATTCAGGAATGGGAAGACAAAACGAGACAAATTATCCAAATTAAATGAAATGAGCTGGAATTGAATTCAAACTCTGAGCTCGAGTCGCGCTTCTCCTTCTGATGACTTCTATCCATTGATGTAGCTGCGTCACGAGGTTTGCCTTTGTTTCCTCTCTTCGAGTGTGATGATACATACTTCAACACTCTGCTGCGGGCTCCATGTTCTCCGCTCCTTCTGAACGTGATTGTTCATACAGGCTTTTCACTTCTAAGCTCATTTAGTTTTTTGGCAGAGGCTCTTGCTGCTTCATTTGTCACACAAATTATGAGATTAAGTAATTTAGCAAAGGCCCTTTAGGATCGGTTGTTCTGACTGGTCATCAGGCTTTCATGCTGAGAGCATAGTGATTAGACAGTACAATGTCCAAAAATCTTTTTTCAAATCTTCTTCTTCTTCAAATGAAGGATAAAGATGCCATCCGGTCACTGCAAAGCATAACAGATGCTTATATCTCTTTATACTCCTCATATTCAAATATTTTATTCTCCTATTATACGAGTGTAATTTATAATTTATACTGTTTTCGCCAGAAATTCCATCACAAGGTTTGACTTGAACTCGGTTCATAATAGCCATTTCCCCCCCTGGCATGGTTTCCAGAAGAATTCCAAGAAACTGAGTTAAACTGGAGGAAACACAGTGGAGATAGACTGTCCACTTCAAGTTGTTATCTTCTGTGCTGTTCTGTGGGGACATCTTGAGTCAGAATTGGAATTTCTGGGAGCTGGGTTTATGTAATTTGTATTTGAGAATAGAAAGATCTGAACGGATTTTTGATGCTTGACTGAAGTCTGAAAATGTGACTGGAAAAGGAGTCGATGCAATAATAGAGGAAACAGATCTTTTGGACGTACTGACAACTGGGTGTGTCTTCCTGTCTGTTTCTGACTATTATTCTTTTAGTTTTCTATTTTAGTTTGAGTCATTTGGTGGTTCTTTAGAATTTCTGACAGAAATGTGGTTGATAGAAAAACTCTCGTTGATAGAAATACAGGCTTTTCCTTTTGCAGATCTTTGGAGGGGGGCCTCATTGGGGGGGTGGGGGGGTGGGGGTGGAGTATGAAAATTGCAGCTTGGTTTGCATCCTGTGTGTGTCCGCCTGTCACATAACATCTGAGCCTTTGTACAGAAGAATGGATAAGGAGTAAGCATGATTCTAAAAGGGTTAATGGTGTTTCAGATGGTTACATAACCCAGAAATTCTTAGCCATTCTCAGCCATTCTCTAAAGCAGACAGAGAGGCACGGGGTTTGGAGTTGAGCACCACAGATTAAGATAAGGAGTCCTGCAGTGGAGATAGCGGCTATTCAGGACGTGAAATAGGGGAGAGATAGAGGTTTGGACAAGAGATAAACGCATTAGACCCATTGCTAAATATGACGCTCTGTGTGTGTGTGTGTGTGTGTGTGTGTGTGTGTGTGTGTGTGTGTGTGTGTGTGTGTGTGTGTGTGTGTGTGTGTGTGTGTGTGTGTGTGTGTATGTGTGTGTGTGTGTGTGTGTGTGTGTGTGTGTGTGTGTGTGTGTGTTCTTGTGCCCTCGTCAAACTATGTAGGCACAAATCCATGTTTTGGATTCAGTCCAGCACTTATTCATGGGGTTCACTGGGGTTTGAAGCAAGAGTCACTGCAGCAATTCCTGTCTTGTGTGAAGGCCAATTTAAATACAGCTTTGAACACACACACAATGACGCACACATATAAATACACACAAAGATAGGGATCATAAACCCCTAAAATCTGGGAGGTACCAGATTTTACTACAGGCGTTCAAGTCAAACTGGGACTTGTAAGGAAATTTCCCCAAAATGAATGTGTACAATGGTGCGACTATTAGCCACATCCATGAATGACGATCCTGGCCAAGGCGGCTCTGAGCCCGCTGGAGTTGTTCCGGTGAAAATTCACCAAGTGGAACGCCTGACCCTTGAAAGCATTTTGCTAAGTTGTGGAAGAGACGCCTCTGTCTGTGGGAACTGTACACACAATCCTTCTTGATCACCACTTACACATTACAGGAACTGGCTTGGGAGTTATTGCCACAATCCCCCCTAATACCATGATCTCACTTCAAGCCATGTTTTTGACCATTAAAGGAGTTCCTCGAAGGCCAGCGTTTCAGACGCTGAGAAAACTTCTTATCTTGATGGTATCCAAGCAGTAGTGAAACGCTGGGATAAGTACATTAGTGTAGCAGGGGATTATATACTGTAGATAAATCAAGGTGGTTGTAAGTCTCATAACTGTGTTCTGTTATTCTGCACAATCAATAGTCCCAGTTTGAGTAGAACAGCCCTCGTACATGCTTGTTGGATTTTACTCATCTGAATAGATCTGTTTCATGCTTAGATGGTAAAACAGGACTGTATTTTTAACCTGCAGAAATGCAGCAATAATAGCAGGCCAGTGTCAGCACTACTACTAAATAGCTAGCTGATACAGTAAATTACTATTCTTCAAGATTTCTCTGTTTTAAAAAAAGAGAAAAAAGAAGAGAAACTTTTTTTTCACAGTTTATCAGTTTTCCTTTATATTTTTCAAATAAACTGGCAGACCAAACATCTTTTTTTCTTTTCTTCATCTGCTCTTCATTACTGCAGCTGCGTTATTCTGTTCTATTTTTTGACTACCTCCTGTCTTCTGGTTAGTCAGCAAACCATCCTAGCGCCAAATACTAATAAAACGCTCTTCTGAATGTTTCCTCCTTTGCTCTTCAGGCTGGAGTATAAGGTTGCTGTCACCCGACAACGTGAGACAGAGTGAAGAAGACAAATGGCTATGGGTGGATGAAGGGCAGGGATTAAGTGGAGTTAAATTTGGAGGGAGGGAACACAATGTTGGGCCACAGAGGTATTTGCAGCATTACTGCTAATACTAATAAGAATCATTTTGTTTTTTCTAACAGGACATACAGTCAGAAGAAGGCCACACTGGAGAGGGAGTATGCACAGGTACGATGACAAAATGTGTGTTGACATGTCGTTGTTTTTTTTGGTCAGGCACTTGACCACTTCTCAGCTGCCACTGCGTCTGTTTCGAAACTTCTGTGTGCGCATGAGCATCATAGAGGTAGTGGTTGATGTGAGTGTGTTTTATGGAATAGTAGCTAATGTAAAAGTATTTTATGTAAATGGATGAGGTAAAGTGGAAAATGTGAGAGTGTTTTATGCAAATTAGTGAATGTGGGAGTGATTTATGGAAAGTGTCAAATCCAAGGGTGTTTTATGTAAATGTATGAGGTATCAAGTGGCAAATATTATAGTTTTAATAGGCAGATGTGAGTGCTTCATGCTAAGCTTTTTATGTATATGGTAAAGTGGCGAATGTGAGACCATTTTATATAAATGTATGGGGTAAAGTAGTGAATGTGAAAGTATTTCATCTAAATGTATGAAGGAAATTTCTGAATGTGAGCGTGATTTATGTGAAGTGGCAAATGTGAAATGTTTTATGTAAATTTATGAGGTAACGTTGTGAAGTGTGAAACTGCTTTATGTAAATGTATGAGGCAAAATAGAGGATGTGAGTGTTTTATGTAAATGTGGGACAAAGTGGCGAATCTGAGAGTGTTTTATGTAAACCTAGGTGGTAAACAGGCAAACAGAGTGTTTTGTTGCTAATGTTTTATGTACATGTGAGAAGTGAAGTGGTGAATATTAGAGTATTTTGTGTAAAATACAATACATCCATACAATACTTTTATGATGAAAGTATTATATGGCAGTATAAAAGTTAAGGTGGTGAATCTAAAATTAAGGAGGTAAATATGAGCATATTTTATGTAAAATTGATTGACCTTGGCGAATGAGAAAAGATCATACGTAAATGTTTGAGTTCTGGTGTGAAAAAAAAATGAGAGTGATGTTAGTGAATGTGAGA